>JAOWBN010209686.1:6766-25905 GCA_028565015.1 Pinguicula moranensis | reverse complement strand
AATTCCTATTCTAAAGAGAATTAGGTTGCATGCATCTTAGGGTACATGTAAAGGTTGATTCTATGATATTCGTATTTGTCATAGAGTAAATCCTTGGGTAGGCGTTTGATTGAACCTCTGATTTACATTCGTTTCTAGCATAGTAGTTGGCTAGGGGTTGATGTTCCATGTTTGATTGGGTTTCTACGATATAATAGGTTTCTTCCATCTCCGTTCTTTTCCATCCTTCTATTTTGTGTAACTTTTTGTTGGGTTGCACAATCTATACTTTTAATTTTGTTTAATTTCGAAACCTGTCACTTGGTGTGTTTTTGTTGATACAGGAATAACTTTATGATTTCACGCTTTCGTTCTGTGAGCAAAGATTCACATCAGAACTTGTCTCAACCAAGAACCAGGGATAAGGCCGTAAGAAATTTGCCACTAGAAATCAAATGAAAGCTAGATAAATCAAAAGAGTTTTCGTAAAAACCTTGGAAGCACACCTTACTAAAACACTTTGTTTATCTTACAAAAACTACTATGGGCCTGTTTGTGCAGCCTTCTTTAAAATTATAATTGGCTTATAAGCACATTTTTTCAGAAAAGCAGTGTTTTGCGCAACCAACCTTCTACTACTTGTTCTTATTTTAAGAAAGAAAACCTTCTAAAAAATAAACACCTCCTGACATATTTTTTTTCCTTCTTACAAGACAATATTACCCTTATGAACTATTTTGTGAAGGTTATTTTGATAATTTACTATTAACTTTGTAATAAATAATTAAAATAAAAATTTAATAATTATATTTTAAGTACTTGCGCAAAACACCACCCCTTCTAAAAATAAGAAGAAGTAGTAGAAGAAGTAGAAGAAAGTATGCGCAAAATAGGGCATAAGAAACTTGTCCAGGACCCTTATTTATAGGGTTTAGAGTTTCGGCCATTTCATTCCCAATACATGAACTAGAATTTAAAATACATGAATTAGAATTTAATGCTAGTTTGACTAAAACCCTTTTGGAATATAGATTCTTCTACTTTTGTCCAATGTGTTCAGCCTCAATCTTCTTGAGTGCATGGGATTTTTTTCTCCACCTCTTGACCACTCCTTACACAAGGTAAGGTCGTGCCCTTTTAATTTACGTAGAGGATGCATGGGAATCTAGAGTTCCATGCATGGGTTGCATGATCATTTGGGCCAATAATGTTCATCAATTGGGCTTGGGATTCATGGCTTGTTGGGATTCTTCCCTCTTGATTAATTAAGGTCCAATGGTCCTTAATTAATCCTACTAGATGCTCCTCAAATTGTTTTGCTCGTGCACATGGGATTGGTTTGGATGGCCATGCAAGTGGTTCCGCTCGTGATGCTTGAAGAACTTCAATCGAATTTATCTTGCTCAAGGAGTTCGTATTGCATTTTTGGTGTTCTTGGCTCCATGTGTTGTGCTTGAGACTGTATCTACTTGTGTTGGGCTTTAGATTGCATCATTCTCCCCTTTTTGAAGATGATTTTTCCTCAAATTTGACCCTGCATCAAACGGAGATAGGTCCACTATATTAAAACTTGCACTCACATTGTACTGAACTGGTAAGTACAACTTTTAGGCATTATTATTGATTCATTCCAGAACTCGGAAAGGCCCACTTCCTCTTGGTTGCAACTTGGACCTCTGCTTTTCGGAAAATCTTTTTTTCCTTTGGTGTACCCACACCCAATCTCCATCTTATAACAAAATTTCCTTTTGGTCCTTGTTGGCTTTTGATAAGCCAATTTTATACCTAATTAATGCAGACTATTTGAGTCTGATTTGGTTCAATATTGATTTTGGGGCACTTTTATATCCATTTTTCCTTCTTTTGCAGTAACCATTAATTTAATACTCATTGAGAAGAAAAGAAGGACAACAACCCCAACGGTAGAGGTTTTGCCCCATGCATTCAGGGCACGACATCAACTACGGTTCCAAATAATCTTGCATGGTGGTACTTGTACACGTTTAGCGTATACCAAAATCATTAGGAGGACAAATCTATCCTTTGATTGGACTCCAAGCTTCCAAGATAAGCAACTGGGCGTGGTATATAAGGCACAACAACATCTTAGCCAAACACACAGAAAAAAAAGCATACAAAAAGCAAGGATTTAGGGATCACTTGTTCGTGCGCTCGTGCTAAGGGGAGATTAATTCTGATTCAATTTTTTGCTGTGATGAGCTCTGTATTTGTCATTTATAGAATGTCTCTTACCTTATGCATGATCTAAGACTCTTCATCGAGGGGTGCAATGTAGCCCTTGATGAACTCGGGAGAACATGGAATGTTTATCTTGTTTTAACACTAATCTTGTGTTTGTTTTGGTGAGTAGTGGGAGGCTGAGAGGCACAAGCTATGCTAGGATAGCAAAACCCACATCGATTGCTATAGCATGAGAATGCTAATAGAATTGGTGCTACCGTGTGAGGATTACCTGCTAGCAAAGTCTTTGATTTTCTTAATGTGTCGTTCGAGAGGTGTTCATTGGTCAACCAAAGAAGGGCATTCAGTCTCAAAAAGAGGTTTATGCAGAGGGAAGGAGAGTCCGGTAGACACAACATTAGGAGAGAAGCATGATAAGCTAACTATGAACCCACCCGAGAGAGTCAAGTGGTGAAAGTGCAATCCATGGATGTTTCTATCCACTACATTTGTGCGAAACTTACCATACTGCATTTTAGTTGTCTCCATTCATGCATAGTTCTTTAATTTACTAGTAGATTAAAAACAACATTTTTATTGTTGGTTCAAATTGTAAGAAACTTGTTATTGTTAGTGTTTGCTAACCACAAACCTCGAGGTTCAACATCCTTCTCTTCACCATATTACTTGTGCGACTTGTACACCTGCAAGTGGTAAGTGCATCAAGTATTTCTGCATCACGTTTTTGGCATCATTGTTGGGGATGGTTTGCTTCAATAAGATTAATGCCATGCAAGTTTTTAACTAGTTTGAACCTTTTTTGATTGTTGCTACTTTAAGTGTTGAATTTATTGGTTGTAGGTTGTGCATGAGTCTATGTGAAGGCGATACTGCTGGTGAAAGAGATCAAGAAATTGAAAGGATATTTCAAGCCAGAAGGAAATCTTGAAGTATAGAAAGAATGCAGTGCCAGGAACAAGGAGGCAACATTGGCATAATGCTGGTACTAAATGAGGATAATTTTCCAATGGAAGATTTTGCGCTGCCCCACGCAGAGGAAGTGGTTCCCTCCATAAGGAGACCAACTATACAAGCCAACACTTTTGAACAAAAACTGGTTATCATTCAGCTGCTTATGCAGCATTCTATATATGGAGGAGGAGCAACAGAGGACCTCAATTCACATATCAGTGCATTTGTGGAAATTTGTGACACCCTAAAGTACTCAAATGTTAGTTTTGATGCTATTAAACTGAGATATGATACACCAAAAATTCACCCACTTGCCTATTCTGAACCTCATGCACTGTCACTAACTCTTGCTGCACTATGAGCTCCAACCTATCCACTGTCAATGTTATACCATGAAATTCACACACTTGGCAATCCTGACCATCAGAAACTATCACTCGTTGTTCTAGTGTCAAACCTACTCACTGTCAACTGTTACTAGTATACCAAAAGTCTGCAGTCAATTTGAAGCACACTCAAGCAAGCAGTTGGCCGATCCTCAAATTGGCGAGTAGTGTTACTATGAAGAACATAAACCTGTGTTTGTTCCAAAGCGCACTTGAAGTAAAATTCTAGAGGAGCTGATGTCCATCACACGAGCTAAGGTACATAATCTTTCTGGGTTTTTTACCCCGACAGAATGCTTTGCTTCATGTTACATTATTCTGGAGGAGGACACATCAATAGCTTACATAGAGCATGGATCGCACCAGTCCACATCAAGTGTAGAGGGCATATTTGACTACAAGATGGATCAAGACCAAAGATTCCTCAGTCCTCTTTGGTACAATGGCACCTGATGACTACCTATAGGGATGCAGCATTGATCTTAATACATAGAATTCAAAAAGGCTTGAGTTGACAAAGGGACCTTCTGCTCAAAGAACACAACACATGAGAGGCAGAACACCTACTAGGAAGATATTCAGAGGCCACTTGCAAGGGTGGTTTTGAATTGAAATCAGAACAACATTCCAGCTTGAGTTTTTGTGGTTGTGTAGGAGAATGAGACTATTGTTACCTTGTATATATCCTCTATACATTACAGGAATAGCTCACCAAACAGGAAGAAGCTATATACCGATATTCCTATAAAAAAGGGTATCGATAAGTTGATAGTCATGATAACCTGTTTGGTGAAGATTTGATGATGATGATGATGATGAACTGAATGCCGAAATGCTTGTGCATTCATGACGTTAGAGGAGCCACACACCCAATCACCTTTAGCTATAATAGAGGGTATGATCGGAAGGGCAGACTATATAGTTCATGATCTAGGTTCCAATCATTGATCTCATACCTACAGATTCACTGCTCATAGGTGTTCTAGTCATGGTCTGTACTTTTGTATTGTTTTTCTTTGTTTGTAAATATTTTCATATATGAAATTTGGCTTAACTAAAAAACTGAGATTATTCCCTTTCTCACTCAGGGATAAAGCCAGAAGGTGGTTGCAAGCACTACCCTCGACTCCATTCACACATGGGATGATCTGATGAAGCAATTTCTCACACAATTTTTTCCACCGTCCATTATAGCTAGACTATCGAGTAAAATTACATCTTTCAAGAAGAGAGACATAGAGACATTGTGTGAATCCTTGGAAAGATTTAAAAACTTGCTAAGAACGTGCCCAAATCATAGTCTGCCACACTAGAGACAGATACAAGCATTTTACAATGGTATAGAAAACACAACAATGAGAGAAACAAAGAGAGATGCAGCTGCCAATGGCACCTTCATGAAGAACACATACAATGAAGCATACACGCTCTTGGAGTCTATAGCCCAAAACTGTTGCAGATGGCCTACACAAAGAGATGGTGCTAGGAGAGTAAGAGGAAAACATGAGATAGACAAAGTGGATACTTTGATAGCTGCTATGAGTCCCCGTTTTGAAACATTCATGAGCCAAGGTATGCCTCTACGACCAGTAATGTTTGTATAGAAAATGTATTGGGAAGCATGTGGAGGACCTCACCCTTGAGAACAATGTCAGGAAGTGTCAGCAATTAACAACATTCTCATGGAGCAGCTACACTCCATGTCAAACCAACCCAGATATCAAAATTTCAACCCAAGGAAGAATGATCATTCCAATTTCTCATGGAGTAACAACCAGCATGTGTTGAACCCTCCAATTCAGGCATCCTTTCAAGGATCAAGACCCTTCCAAGGAAATCCACAGTAGCAGCATCAACGCCCTTCATAAAAATAGTTTATAAAACAATTAGCCTTGACTACAAAAAAAAAAAAATAGAACATACGAGATCTGATGACACAGTTGTCCAGCACTTCCCACAGATTTATGCAAGAAACTAGAACTAACTTCAAGGATCACATAGTGGCTATGAGAAATCTGGAAGCTTAGCAAAACAGTTAGCAAAAAGACTTCCAGGAACATTGCCAAGTAACATTGAGGTGAATGCCAATGAGCAGTGCCAAGCCATAACTCGGAGAAGTGGAAAGGATGTGAAAAGTAATCCCAAAGATACCCCACATGCACAGAAGGATGCCACACTAAATCCTGAAGAAGTGACATCACAAAAAAAGGATGAGCAAAAACCAACAATCTCATTCCCACAAAGACTGAAACAAGGGAAGTTGGGTAAGTAATTTCAACAGTTTCTTGATGTTTTTAAGAAACTCCATATTAACATTCCTTTTGCAGAAACTTTCGAACAAATGCCATGCTATGTAAAGTTCAAGAAGGACATTATGCCCAACAAAATAAAATTTGGCGACTACAAAACTGTAGCTCTTATTGAAGAATATAGTGCAATTCTTCCAAAGAAATTTCCACCAAAGTTGGAAGATCCAAGGAGTTTTACTATTCCCTATTCCATTAAAAATTCCACCTTTGCTAGAGTTGTATGTGATTTAGGTGCAAGCATTAGTCTTATGCCTCTGTCTATTTTTCAGAGACTGGGTTTAGGAGAAGCCACACCTACAATCATATCTTTGCACCTCGCAGATAGATCAATGAAACACCCTCGAAGGATAATTGAAGATGTCCTTGTTAAAGTGGATAAGTTATCTTTTCAGCCAATTTCATTAATTTGGACATGGAGGAAGATAAAGACATTCCAATTATTTTAGGGTGGTCATTTCTAGCAAAGGAGAATAATAATTGATATCCAGAAAGGAAAGTCGATCCTCAGAGTTTAAGGTCAATTTTAATGTGTTTCGAGCTTTGAAACATCCAAATCACCAAGAAGATTGTTGAAAAATTGAGAAAACTGATCAAGCCACTCAACTAAAGTATGCATATTTAAGAAGTGAAATACTGAAAATTGCCTAGTCAATAGTGATCCTGAAAAGCCTAGAAGAGCTTGGAGTTATTAAATATGCAAATTGGCTTGATGCGAATGGCAATAGTAATAAAAAAATACTTTGAATATTTGGGTGAACGCCCAGTATCCCAAGCTACATCAATTCAACAGCCACCTACCTTAGTGCTCAAACCATTACCCATACACTTAAAATTTGCATTTTTAGGCGATGAAGATATGTTGCCAATTATTATTTATAACTCTCTTTCACAAAAAGAAGAGGATAGCCTGTTGCGTGTGCTTAGAGATTATAAGCACGCTATAGGATGGACTTTGGCAAATATAAAGGGGAGAAGCACTTTTATCTTCTTGCATAGAATATTGTTGGAAGAAGAAAGCAAACCAGTGGTAGCATCTCAACAAAGATTAAATCCTATCATGAAGAGGTGGTCAAGAAAGAAATTCTAAAATGGTTGGATGCTGGAGTGGTTTATCTTATTTCAAAAAACAATTGGATTAGCCTAGTACAATGTGTACCCACGAAAGGAGACATGACAGTGAAAACCAACAAGCAAAATGGGCTCATTCCCAGAAGAAAAGTAACTAAATGGAGAATCTACATGGACTATGCAGCATTGAAAGCCACAAGAATAGAGCACTAACCCTACCATTGATTGATCAAATGCTAGGCCGTCTATCAGGGAAAAACCACCTTTTTACTTGCCCTTAAAAAATATTGCATTCTTCCGCATGCCATTGGACATTACAATGCTCTAGCCACTTTTTAGAGGTGTATGACGTCTATTTCTTCTGACGTGGTGGAGTGCATAATTGAACTTTTCATGGATGATTTCTCTGTGGTGGAATCTTCATTTGAAGAATGCTTGAGCAATCTGATACTGATATTAGAAGGATGCAAAAATTCAAATCTAGTGCTCCACTGGGAGAAATGTCATTTCATGGTACAAGAAGGAATTGTGTTGGAAAACAAAGTATCATGTTTTGGGATAGAAGTTGATAAAGAAAAAAATCGAAGTAATAGCCAAACTGCCACCACCAACCTCTGTCAAGGGGGGTAGGAGCTTCTTGTGCCATGCTGGTTTTTACAAGAGATTTATAAAGAAATTTTCACACATTACAAGGCCATTGTGCAAACTTTTGGAGAAAGATACTTGCTTTGATTTTGATGAAAAGTGTATGAAGACGTTCAACTTCTTGAAAAGCAAATTGACAACTGCTCCTATAATTAGTCCACCTAACTGGACAGAGCCATTTGAAATTATGTGTGATGCAAGTGACTATGCAGTTGGAACAGTGCTAGGACAGAAGAAGAACAGGGAATTTCACTACATTTACTATGCTAGCAGAACCTTAAATGCTCCTGAAATTAACTATGCCACTACAGAAAAGAAGTTGTTGGTAGTTGTATTTGCATTCAATAAATTTAGATCATAAATTTTGGGAAGTAAAATAGTGGTTTATACTGACCACTCAGCCATTAAACATCTTATGGTAAAACATGATTCCAAGCCAAGGTTAATCCAATAGATTCTGCTTCTACAAGAGTTTGATGTGGAAATCAGGGATAAAAAGCATTTGAAAATGTGGTAGCTGACCACCTTTCACGCATGGAAAATAATACTGATCGTAAAATGAACAAATGGCCTATTAATGACTTCTTTATAGGTGAAAGAATATTTGTTGTTCAGAGCACTAAAGACCCCTGGTTCACAGACATTGTCAATTACCTAGCATGCACTCCGATCAGGTGATAGTAAAAAGATTTTTCTCTTAAGTGAAGTCTTATCTATCGGATGATCCTATGTTGTATAAATATTGCTCAGATCAGGTGATTCGTTGATGCCCAGAAGAAGATATGCACTCCGTATTAACTCATTTCCATGCCTTAGAATGTGGAGGACATTTTGGAGGCAAGCGCACAACAGCAAAGATACTACATATTGGATTTTAATGGCTTTCATTTTTCAAAGATGCACACTCTTTTGTGACTACTTGTGATAGATGCCAAAAGATGGGACAAATATCAAAAAGAAGTGAAATGGCTCAACAAGGTGTACTTGAGGTTGAAGTCTTTGGTGTATGGGACTTGATTTCATGGGATCGTTTCTATTTTGTGGAAAAAAATACATTTTGGTAGCTGTCGAAATGTCTAGAAGCAACTACTACTCCCACTAATGACGCACCAATGGTACTAAAGTTTTTGCGCAAGAATATTTTCTCAAGGTTTGGCACCTATACGTGCATTGCAAGTGATGGGGGATCACTTTTCTGCAACAGGTTATTTAAGGCATTGCTGAGAAGGTATGGAGTTTGTCATCATACTGCTCTGTCATATCATCCCAAAGCAAATGGCCAAGATGAAATATCAAATAAAGAATTCAAGATGATATTGGAAAAGACAGTAAGCATATCAATAAAGGATTGGGCACTCAAGCTAGAAGATGTTCTACGGGCTTATAGGACTGCCTATAAAATACCCATTGGTATGTTCCCATATCGCCTTATGTATGGAAAAAAACTTGCCACCTTCGTGTAGAGTTGAAACATAAAGCTTACTGGGCCATGCGCACACTAGATTTAAGCATGAAGACTGTAGGGGAAAAGAGATTGCTTCAGTTAAATGAGCTAGATGAACTAAGGAATGATGCCTATGAGAATGCCAAAATTTATAAGGACAAAACTAAAGCTTGGCATAACAAACACTTATCCAGGCGCCATTTCTATCCAGGCCAAAAAGGTACTTTTGTTTAACTGTAGACTCAAACTATTTGCAGTTAAGCTGAAGTCCAGATGTTTTGGACCATTCGAGATTACACAGGTATTTCCATACGGGTCCATAGAAATCACTCATCCTGAAAAAGGCACTTTCAAGGTGAATGGACAAAGACTTAAACCATATAATAAAGGAGGAAACAATTCAAAGAGGCCCACTGCCTCTAACCACTAATGTAGTTGCACAGTGTCTAGCTAATGGCATTAAAGAAGTGCTTCTTGGGAGGCAACCCAAGGCCTTTGGATAGCCACTCAGGGACATTTCATATCCTCAACCATTTCTTACTTTAACTTCATCTTCATCAATATGCTATGCAAGTTGCTAAGTTTGGGGAAGGACAATTATAATTTCGGACGTGACAGTAATTGTTTATTTTTATTTTCTTAACTGTTGATTTAATTAGGTACGTTTTATAGAGTCATTATAGGTACTAATCTTGCTTTATGTATCACTCAGGTAAATCCAACAGACCCCAAAATATGTGTAGACAAGGACACAACAACAAGGAAGCATGAAGCATAAAGAGCACTCAGGATGTCCACTAGCAACCTACATTCAAGACGTCCTTGATTGTAAACAGTTACAATAACGGGCATTTAATTTTAATTGAAAAAGACCAGCCAGTAACCACTGCTGCACCTGTAAGAAAATAAAAATAGGCCCACCTCAGGTTCAGATATAATAGCTAAGGTGTTATCCCGCATCTGGACACAACTCATTTTCAAACAACGCAACAAACCCTAAGTGTCGCACTTCTCTTGGGGCCACAACATAGTCCATCCACCACTGTAGTTAATCCTGGTTTCACCAAAGCGCGAGTGAGTAAAATGACTCAACCTCTTTATCCCTGTAAATTTTTGTCTGTACAGGTATGATGCCACACTTGGGATATCAAATTGGAAAGGTTGCTATTCATTTACTGCAATAGAGACTGGGTATAGCATCAACGTGGGCAAGGTTATATACAAGGAAATCATGGAAAGTTTGGCTTCGCTAGAGAAGCAACCAAATTCTCTACATTTTCCTTTTCTGATTATTGCCATGTACCTAAAGGCTAGAGTAGCCCTGGAAGAAGATGAAAAGTTGTTCCCGCCTGCTATGGACATCATACCAAATCTGATTAGCAAGTTGGAAACATATTTTGACAGAAGAACTGTGAAGCCTAAGGCAACTCCAACACTATCCAATGCATATGGCAAGGCAAAGGTAAAAGGCAAAAGCCAAAAGCCAAAAGCCAACTGGTAACCCCTTCTCTGCCTTTGCATGAACCAAGCCTAGACCTAAGTCCAAAGTTCCGATCCCAGTCACGACCCTAGCTGCAGTTTGCCCAACCCGATATCAATGGGGAGCTATTATAGAGCATTCCTACCATTGTATTGCTGCAATCTACACGAACCTGATCATGATGACAATTATAAATGGCATCCAATTCCCCACTAGTCCGCTTCCACCACCACTAACTTTCACTTCATTTGCACGACCGAGCGAGGCAGCTACTGTACCATGAGATGAGGAGGAAAAGGATAAGGTTGGAGCGCAAGCCTACAATTTGGTGGGATCTGACTCCTACTTTGAATGAAGCATTGCTCAGCCTACCTTCAGGGGAGTATTGATTTCATTTCACAAATCTCCTTATTTATCCACAGGGGCAGTGTCTCTCAAGTTTGGGTATGGGTGTTTGTTTAAACTCTTGCTTTATTTACTCCTGATCTACTAATTTTTGTTCTGAACTATTTTGCTAGAACTATGTTTTTTAATGTGTGATGTATGTCTTTCGTGGAAGTCATGTTTTAATTACTTGCCTGAAAGCTAGGTTGCGCTAAAGCCATCACCGTACTTTTAAAACACAAAATAAATACGAGGATAACTAATTAAGGATAGAACCGTGGGGAGATATTTAAAGATAATTTTTTTAGAGGAGGTACCCAAACTTAGACTTGGATTGATAGAGAAATTCGAACAATTTTTCAAAATTCAAAGTAACTCCCTGGAGCCTAAATCAAGAACCGGACAAACTATGGATAAAAAAAGCAAAAGCAAACAAAAAAATAGAAAAAGAAAAGGAAAAGTAGAAGCCAAAAAATTGTTTGTATTTTGAGGGATAGGTAGGCACTTGTTTATGTGCATTCAAAGATCAAACTAGCTATTCGCATGCAAAGAAAATAAAATTAGAAGGGCATCGTGATGTATGTTAATGCCCATAATTTGTTATGTATGTAAATACTCTCATGTCTAACGTATGATTTCGATTGAGAAATTATGTATTTGCATTGGTTTTTAAAATAAGGTTTATCTCAATCGTTGACCACCTTGGCATGACAAAAAGTCAGAGAGATGAAGAAAAATTTTAAAAATTTGAAGACAACAAATTTGTTTGTCTTAGTTTGAGGACGGGGACCTTACCTGAAAATGAGAAAACCTCCCACGGTGCTAACCATAATCAACCCCTATATGCATGAAGTAACATAAAGTTGGTAATGACCGAAAGCAAAAGAATTTGAATCTATGCAATTACTTAGAGTTGGATGTCTATTTGTAAACAAACATTATCAATGTGTGAATAAATCTCCTTAGGAGTATGTTGCTTGAGAGCAAGCAAGGATTTAAGTTTGGGGATGCTTAATGAGCCAATTTTATATCTAATTAATGTAGACTATTTGATTCTGATTTAGCTCAATATTGATTTGGGGATACACTTTTATATCCATTTTTTTCTTCTTTTGCAGTAACAACTCATTTAATGCTCACTAAAAAGAAAAGAAAGGTACCCTCAAAAAAGCAAATGTTTTGCCCCATACATTCAGGGCACAACATCAACCCTCGTTCCAAATAATCTTGCATGTGTACTTGTACACATTTAGCGTATAATAAACTCATTAGGAAGACAAATCTACCCTTTGATTGGACTTCAAGCTTAAAATAGAAGCCACTGGACGTGGTATATAAGGCACAACAACATCTTAGCTAGACAGCCGGAAAAAAAATATAAAAAGCAAGGGTTTAGGGATCACTTGTTCATGAGCTCGTGCTCAGGGGAGATTGATTCTAATTCAGTTGTTTACTGTGATGAACTCTGTATTTTTCATTTATAGAATGGTTCTTGCCTTAAGCATGAGCTAAGACACGTGGTTCAGGGGCACAATATAGCCGTTGATGAATTGGAGAGAACATGGAATGTTTATCTTATGTTTGGTTTTGCTAATTTTTATTCTCATCTATGTATCTGAAGCTTGCTTAGGTAGATGCACTAAGAGTAGTGGGAGACCGAGGGGCACAAGCTACACTAGGCATATCAAAACTCACATCAATTGCTATAGTATGAGAATGACAATAGAATCAGTGTTACCGTCTTTGGTTTTCATAATGTTACATTCGAGAGGGCTCATTGGTGAATCAATGAAGGGCATTCAGTCTCAAGAGAGGTTTATGCCTGGGAAAGGAGAGTCCAGTAGAAATAAAATTAGGAGGTAAGCATGATAGACTAAATACAAACCCACCCGAAGGAATAAGTGGTGAAAGTGCGATTCTTGAATATTTCTATCCATTGCATTTGTTTTAAACATACCTTACTCCATTTTAGTTGTCTCCGTTCATGCATAGTTCTTTCAATTTACTTGTGGATTAAAAACAACCTTTTTATTGTTGGTTCAAATTGTGAGAAACTTGTTAATGTTAGTGTTTGTTAACCACAATCCTTGAGGTTTGACATCCTTCTCTTCACTATATTAGTTGTGCGACTTGTACACTTGCAAGTTGTAAGTGCTTCAAGTATTTGTGCATAACGGTTTACCTTTCAATATTTGCCCATGCTTTCTTATGACTCGATTTTATCATCACGGACTTTTGTTTCCCATCAAGGATGGTTCGTTCTTTGTTGGGCAATGAACTTTAATCAAGTGGAGAAAGAGGGGACTATCCATAGACATTTTCAAATGTAGAAAATTGACTATCTGAATGTATACACGTATTATAGGCATATTCAACATACGGTAAACAATCCTCCAAAGATTTAAAATTCTTGCCTTTTATAGCATGTAAAAGAGAAGACAAAGTCCTATTAACCACCTACGTTTTGTCGTTAGTCTGAGGATGGCAAGTGGTGGAAAACAAGAACTTATTACCCAACTTACCCCACAACGTTTTTCAAAAGTAGCTAATAAACTTAGCATCTCTTTACAACACAATAAACCTTGACATGTCATGCAACCTGATAGTGTGCTTAAAGAAGAGGTTAGCCACAAGTGATGCATCATCAATTTTTTGACAAACAATAAAGTACACCATCATGGAAAATCTATCAACTATGACAAATATCGAATATTTAACTGCCCTTTGTTCTAGGTAAACCTAGTACAAAAGCCATGAAAATCTATGTCCACGCTGTGTTGGGTATTGGCAAAGGAAAAATATAAACCATGTGGTTTCAATTTTTACTAGGCCTGCTTGCACGTTATCCATTTATCACAAATTCTTTCCACATCTATTTTCATGCTCGGCCAAAAGAAGTATTCTTTTAAAATCCATAGGATTTTGTCTACCCCAAAAAGCCCCATCAAATCACCCCCATGTGATTCACGGATGAGAAGTTCATGCAAAGAACAACAAGGAACACACAACATGAAAAGAACAAAAAGGAACACAAAACCATCATGCCTATAAAATTTGTTAAATGCAACCGGTTCACATGCAAGAAATACATTAGAAAAATCAAAATCTTGTCCATACAAATCTTTAATGTGTTCATTAAACTCTAGTTTCATCTGATTTCTAGTTTAATGACACCACCAATTGGAAACCTGAAGAGAACTTGTCCCAACCAAGAACCAATGATAAGGCCGTAATAAAGATGCAACTAGAAATCAGATGAAACTAGATAAGTCAGAAGAGTTTTCATAAAAAAAAAAAAATTAGGAGATACACCTCACGAAAACACTTTGTTTATCTTACAAAAATTACTAAGAAACTTGTCCAAGGCCCTTATTTATAGGGTTTAGAGGTTCGGCCTTCTCATTTCTAATACATGAACTAGAATTTAAAATACATGCGTTGGAATCTAGATTCTTTTTTTTGGTCCAATGTGTTTGGTCTTCAAACTTATTGAGTGCATGAGATTTTGTTCTCCATTACTACACCTCTTGAACGCCCCTTACAAAAGGTAAGGTCGTGTCCTTTTTGTTCAAGTAGAGGATGCAAGGGAATCTAGAGTTTCATGCATGGTTTTTTTTGGGGTAAGCTGAATTTCATTAACAAAAAATATATTTACAAGGTTTTGTACATAGAAGTGTACATAAAGAAAACAATGCAGTAGTGGACAGGGTGCCTAAATAGGCCTAGTAGACATACATCCAACTATCTAGTTCCTCACTACTCTATGCAAGTATTATTTCCCTCCACCCTCTGTAGCCAAAGTGTAGTGCTAGTCCATGGTCCCCTAACTTCATAGAAGATCACAAAGCATCTCAACATATAGTTCATGGTCATCATCATATCAACTATGTATTCATCAAGGCTGAACATCCTGACTATCAACTTATCAATTCCAATTTTTTTACTACATTGGTACACAGTTCAGTACAATTTGATGGGCTATCCCTGTAATGAAAGGGGGTAGGATTTCAATGCCACTTAACATGAGTAGATAGGATACTTGGCATAGGAGTAGGTTTCCCGGGATGAATGGCTTTCTGTTTCTGCATTTGATCAATGGGCTGGCAAAGGGTAATCCACGGTTTAAGATCATGGTCCAGAGGACTCCACCTATACTCCCCATGATTCAGAAATAGATTTAGTATGTAGTGTGGCACATTCATTTGTATCATTGTTAGGGTACTCAATGTGGCATATTTGAGGGCTGAGTGATTTCCATGTAATTCTTCACCTGTACCTGTACCATGATGACACAATAGAAGGAATAAGTATGTCATAGGATGTTGAGCAAGTAATGTTTTAGTGACACTTCCTGATCTACGTGGAGTGGTTTTGGAATTGTATTCCTCCCGTTGGCTTGTATGTTTCCTGCTCACAGTTTGAGCAATGTGCCAGAGAGAGCTTCCCGTTTGTCCTTACTTCAATGTCATAGTACTAGACATATTAAAACTCAATGCAAGATGTGAGATTGAGTAACCAGACAGTTAAGGAATATGGGTAAGAGGGGGATTTAGCCTTTGTCCAGCTCTAGGTGGCTTTTTGTATGATCTGCAGGATGTTATCCACCTGTATGTCCTTACTCTAAAAGTGATTTGGGTTCATTGCTTTCCATAGGAACCAGGTTGTGGCTAGCCAAATTGATGTCCAAACATGTTTGTTGGCTCCATAAGGTTTTAGTCCCATAAAAGTATGTATATATGAAGCACTTGTATTGAATTCCCTCTACCTGCAACCATGATACGATCCTAGACCATACCTGCAAGGATATGGAACATCCATGAAAAAAGTGCTGGATAGTTTCAATGTGCAATGTACACACTGTGCAGTTGTCATTTGAGCTTGGTTGTGTAATGTGTCTATGCAAGAGCAATTGTTTGACTGCTATGGCATTTTTTGCAATTTCCAGTTGAAGATCATGACTTTCCTTAGTGTGAAAAAGTTCCATACTCGTCTGAGACTAGATTCTTCCTGAGTGGAGGAGAGAGGAGGAGAGGGTGAGGTGATCTATTCATAGACATTGTTCACTGTGTAGTCACCATCTGCATTTCCTTGGAAGTGGTATCTGTCTCTGGTTAGGAAATCAAGGGTGATGCCTTGCAGTACCACTACTAATGCATCAATCTCTATTAACTCAGCAGGCCTCATAATGCTTCTTCTCCACTGCCAGTTTCATCGCCAAGCATTATTAATCCATTGGCCATTTTATGCTATGTAAGTGTCCTTGTCTGCAGCTAGTCTATAAAGTATTATGGAATTGATCAGCCAAGCTGGTTTCACAAGTCCAATGGTCACTCTAGAATTTTAGGCCTTCTACATTGCCAAGTTGGATCTTGTATATTTGCTATCCAACTAGAGCACATTATTTCCTGGAGATTCTTCCATTAGATTGAATTGTAGGCTCTCTTGTGTCTTCTGCCAGTGGCCTGACATGTATCAGCTTTTCTGAGTTCCTCGAAGCTTCCCACATTCTAGATACCCTTGTGTGAGTACTTTGATCTTAAGATATCTCCTGCTATCTCGATTTCTGGATGATGTAAGATCTGGGAGGCAGGTAAAAAAGAAAAATATATCACTCCCTATGTTATGATGTAAAAGTGCATAATCTTCTTCAATGTATTGTGGATGACTATGACTTTCCCCTTACCTAACTGTTTGCAGCTGAATCTATTTCTATGTTCCGAGTGTTAAGCCTATATGACATTATGCCTCATGGATAGCAGCTGCCAGGGTGTGATCACCATATGATATGTGTTTTACCTAGTGAACTGGAAATATTTGAGCAAACAATGGTTATGTTTACTTGGCCTCCATTATATTTATGCAACTGTATTACCTCTTCACTTCGTGGTGGTATAGGTTAGTAAGGAGACCCGGATAAGTTGGATTTATATCCCTGCACCTGTACTTAATGCAGAATTTTTGGAGAATAACTATAGAGAGCAGATCACAGAACACACAACGACGTGCATCAGCAACTCATTTACTATGGTGGCATGCAATTTTTTGTGACTTGGGTGGAGAAAAGGGATACTAGGTGATAAGTGTAAACTGTGATAGAGAAAGCAGCAGGAGGTTGAACGATTAAACATGGTCCGAAGGCGTCTAAATGCGGGAAGGGTAGCAAGGGAGGTGGCAATCATCAAAGGACTAAGATGCTATAAGGAGTACAGGCTGAGCATTGCTAACTACTATATTAAATACTCATGTAGCCATACTTGTATGGAGGCGTGCATAGTTTAAGGTCAAGAGATCAATGTTGTATTATTCTGTAAGTCTTTTCTTGCGGGGCTAGTTGGCAATCTCACGACCTTGATGCTATAAGGTGAACAGGTAGAGCTGGATCTTTTAGCAGGGTAATGAGCCCTGTAGTCATTCTTATGGCAACCTTTATACCTGAGAGTCAGTTGATCATTATTGCACAACCACCTTGTTCTCACTCACATAAATCCACGGTTGGATCGTGCAAATGTATCACATTTTTGCCGATGTCGCGTGTATCTTTCTTTTTGTTTTTGCTATTCTCCAAGTATTTTCTCATGGTAAGAAAGATTTTTTGGGTAAGCAAAATTTCATTAAGAAGAATATGTACAAATTTCTTACAAGCGATAAGAAAGTATAAAAACGTAAAAACGAAAAAGCAAAACAAAAATACACATCAGTAAGATCATCTAGCACATGATAAGATAAGGTGGAGGTAGACCGCAGCAATGGTCAATTGACAGTCAGCTATGCAGGCTGCCATGTAATGGCTACAAGAGTCTTTACAACATTAAAAACCTAGCTCAGCCTGCACAACTAGTATTATAGTCATGAGGTTGTTGTTATAGTCCCATAAGCAAAGACTTATGGCAACAGCAACATTGATCTACTAACTTTCAACTACGCGAGTTGCCATACAAAGTATGACAACAGGCCTTTACATTAGTAGTTGACATTGCTCAGCCTGTTAACCTTATAACATCAAAGTTGTTTGATTGTTGCTTAACCCAACGCACCCCTCTTTTACATCCCACAATCAACTTATTGTAAGAAAGTTGTGCATATACTTATGTTTTATTAATGAATTTTGGCCTAACAAGAAAACAAAACTTCCCCTTAGCAATGGCTAGTATAGACACAAGTCTAGATGACATTTTTAGTACATTCCGAGTGGCTGCTACATGTGGTTTAGGATATAGTACAACATTGGGCTGCTACATGTGGTTATCAACCCAGACCTGATTTAGTTTTCTCAACATGATACTTACATCATGAGGGTGAGCAAACCCACAAAACGGAAAGCAAGTCCACTTAGACTCAATTTTCTAGCAATCTTCAATGCAGTCACCCTTCCACGACTAATTAGCTGATAGTGTAGGCGTTCTCTATCATAGCTCCTTGAGAAGTTTGTGATGTAGTAGGTGACTGACCTTGGATACTGCCTCCGCTTACCTGCTTGTTGTTGGGGACCAAGACGGTCATGCACCGGCCTAGGATTTTGAGAGGGCATGGCATCAACATATGAGTATGATGATTTCTTCTTGGTTTAGTTTTCCTCCAGTGGTTGCCTACCTGCTCGTATGATTGTTCTTCGTAGCCTCTTTTGTTGTTGCAATGGTAAACTCCACATATCCAATTTGTATGCCACTAATTGAAGGATTTAGAGCATGAGGAAGATGATGATTTGGGGCAACAATCACTGTCCCTTCACCAAGCTACCTTCACATGTACGGACAATAGGATGTGAAGTGAGCTGAAAACTTGAGGTCCCCAGGCGCGTGGAGCCTTCCCGAGGAGGAGACGTACAGCTAATTATGATGTATGGCTAGTTTTAGGTTGCTTTGGGTGGTAAGTTGGTGAGAGAAGATAGGGCACTGAAGGTGTGTTTACTGTAGTTAGGGGGTGCTCGGCGGGAGTGTTTTTCTTTCCATCTCTAGCCAACTGTAATATACAAATTCTCTAAGAGTTTCGTGCATGGGCTGCATGATCATTTGGGCCAATCATGTTTATCAACTGGTCTTCTACTTCATGGCTTGGGCTTCTTTCCTCCTTATTAAGTAAGATCCAATGGTCCTTAATTAATCCTACTAGATGCCCCTTAAATTGTTTTGCTTGTGAACGTGTGATTGGTCTGGATGGCCATGCAAGTGGATCCACTCCTGATGCTCAAAGATCTTTGCTCAAATTTGTCTTGCTCAAGGAGTCCGTGCTTGCATTTTTAGTGTTCATGACTTTTTTGTTGTGCTTGAGACTGTGGCTCCTTATATTGGTCT
>JAOWBN010209675.1:0-14041 GCA_028565015.1 Pinguicula moranensis | reverse complement strand
TGTATGACAGATCCTAAATACTTGAAGTTATCCTTTTGAGGGAGTACTTGGTCCGCAATCATAACTTCCATGTCACCATCCTCTGTACCATTCGCGAAATCGCATGCCATACACTCAGTCTTCGCGCGACTCAACCGCAGTCCCTTGGCCTCTAACGTCACTCTCCAGCGTTATAACTTAGCGTTAACCTCCTCCTTCGTCTCTACCACTAAGACAATGTCATCTGCGAACAACATACACCATGGTATTTCCTCTTGTATATCCCGAGAAAGTACATACATAATCACCGCGAAGAGGAATTGACTTAGTGCTGACCCCTGGTGCAATCCTATATCCACCGGAAAGTCCCCTGTTTCCCCCACCGGAGTCCGCACACTAGTTCGCGCACTCTCATACATATTCTTTATAACCCGCACATACATCCACGGGACCTTCTTGGTCTCTAAACATTCCCAAATAACTTCTCTCGGTATAGAAACATACGCATTCTCTAGATCTATGAAAACCATATGGAGACTTCGCCCTTTGTTCCCTATATCTCTCCATGAACCGTCTGAGAAGATGAATCGCCTCCATTGTCGACCTTCCGGGCATAAATCCAAATTTGTTCTCTTTCACGTGGACTTCTCTCCGCAGTCTGCGTTCAATAACTCTCTCCCACAATTTCATAGTATGACTCAACAGCTTAATACCCCGGTCATTGCCACATTGTTGCACGTCTCCCTTGTTCTTGTATAGTGATACTACTACGCTACTTCTCCACTCTGTTGGCATCTGTCTCGTTTGTAGGATGGTGTTAAAAAGAGTCGTCAGCCACTGCACCCCTACCTCTACTAGGCACTTCCACACCTCAATCGGTATCTGATCCGTCCCCACCGCTTTTTCCGTTCCCATCTTGCTAAGGGCTCCCTTCACCTCCTCTGTCGATATTCGTCTAACAAAGCACTGATTTTCCACTCCTCCCCCCGACTCCCCTCCCCCCAAGTTGTTTCCATTATCTCGGTAGAGCTAGCAAAGACAATAAGAAAAAATGGCAGAACAATGAGAGGAAAGGGAACGACGGAAAATATAATAAAGAAACAAGAAAGTGCCATCACAAGAAAGGCTATTTAAAAAAGGATTGTTTTTAGTTGAAGAAAAAACTGAATAATGGATTGTTTTGTGCTGAATCTAATCAGGCACAGGATCATAAAGATATATATAACCAAACATCTATCCGAATAGATTGTGGTTTCCTGACTTCGTTTATGAGAAATCTGGTGAGGTAAAGCTTGAAGATGATAGACTGTTTGACATACTTGCGCATGGAAGTGTCACGTTGACACTTGAAGGTGGAAGAGAAGCCATTCTCACGCAAGTATGTACCAGGTTTAAAAAGAAACTTGATTTCTTTATATGCTTTTAAAGAACTTGGTTTCTCGCATCATTTAGATAATGGCCAACTGCACGTATGCAAACAAGGTAGAAAGATCCTTCCTAGGGTTAAACTGAACTCTTTTTACATCCTTAAAGGAAAACACGAATTTGCAGAAAAATCATGAAACTCACACACTGCACGGTGAGTCTAATTTTGATAAATGGCACAAAAGATTATGCTACGTGAGGGGAAAAGGACTGAAAATTCTTCATAAAATTGGCAGTATGGGTAGAGATTCCTTAGGTGATCCTTCATTCTATGTATCGTGCATCCATGGTAAGCAACATGAGATCAAATTTCCCATAGGTTTACAATTCTTCTAACTATGTTTTGGAGTGTATGCACACAAATCTTTGAGGCCCTGAAGCTCTACAGACTCACGATGGTTGTAAGTATTTTTTATCCATCATAGATAACTATAGAAGGAATGTGTTCACTTACATCTTGAAGAGTAAACATGAGACACTAGCTAAGTTCAAAAGCTGGAAACTTATGACTAAAAATCAGAATGGAAGGAAGATGAAGGTTTTTTAGAACTAACAATGGCTTGGAATTCTGTTACCGGGAGTTTGATGGCTTCTGTGCTAATCAAGGAGTAGTGGGACACAAAATGGTGAGACACAGGCCATAGCAAAATGGCATGGCTGAGAGAATGAATCGGACATTCTTGGATTAAGTGAGATGTTTGTTGATCACCTTAAGCCTGGAAAAAGGTTTTGGGGGGTGAAACTCTCACCAGTGCTACGAATCTGGTTAACAAGACACCATCTAGTGCTATTAGTTTTAAAATCCCAAATGAAGTATGGTTTGGAAGAAAACAGGATCTGTCTCAGTTAAAGTCATTTGTATGTGTAACATATGTGCACAACAAGGCATGTAAACTTGATCCCAGATCTGTGAAATGTGTGTTCTTGGGATACCAAGAAGGATCAAAAGGTGATCGACTGTGGGAGAGAGGAGCTGGTGGTGTAAAAATCACCGTCAGCCGAGAGGTGATCTTTAATGAGGCTAAATTTCTATGCACACAAACCAAAAGTACTACTGATTTTATGCCTCTTAAAGAACCTAATGCAGTAGATAAACCTTAGGAGGAGAAAGTTGAGCTGAAGGTGGAGAAAAAAGAGTCAAGTTTTGATGGAGAATCAGACTCTAGCATAGACATAGAAGCTGAGAAAAATGAAGCAGAAACACATGAAGAAGATGGAGATGCAACTGACTATGGGTTGACGCATGATAGAGCCAAGAGGGTAATAAAAAAGACACAGAAATGCTGCTATTATGACTTGATTGACTTTGCTTTGTATGCAGGTAAAAAAGTTCTATGTGATTAACCAAACACTCTAGAAGACGCACTGAAATCCAGCAATGCCAAAGAACAAAAACAAGCAATGGTACAAGAGATGAAGTTCATTACAAACAATGGAACCTGGACATTAGTGCCACCAAAGAAAGGTCAGAAAATCATTGTCTGCAAGTGGTTACTTATGAAATCTCATGATCCCCCTTGGTTCAAAGCCAGATTAGTGGCTAAATGGTATTCTCAAAAAGAAAGTATAGATTACAATGAATTCTGCTCGCAGGTGGTTAAGTTTTAAACCATACCAATGATCCTTTCACCTTGAATGCTCGGATTTAGAACTGGAACAATTAGATGTCGAAACTGCATTTTCCCATGGTGACTTGAATGAGGTGGTCTTCATGTGCATCATTGTGCAAGTTTTGTTGATAAAAGGCATCCTGATTATATGTGCTTATTGAATACGTCATAATGGTTTGAAATAAGCACCGAGGCAGTGGTACATAAGATTTGATAGCTGCATTACTGCTTTAGGTTTCAAAAGAAGTTAGTTTGACAATTGTTTCTATTTTAACACCTCAGATCTTGATTCTATGTTTTTATTGCTATACATTTTTTTTTAAATTAAGAGACACTATATTAAGATACCCCGTAGTAGGATGGGAATCCTTTACAGTCAAGATCTAGCCACCTTCTGAATCTCTCTATAGAGCCTTCATGCTAGTCTTTCATGATAACTACATCTGAATATTGGGTAATCCCCATTTATCTAACCTAATAATGCCTCTGACTATCATTGGTAGTTCTAAGGTTAGATGTCTTTTGAATGTGTTACCATTCGCCCCAATTTTTGCTAAGTAGTCAGCAATTGAGTTGCACTCTCTGTATTGGTGGTGCACTGTGACTCTAAGCCCGCATCTAGCCGCTTTGAAGTCTTCCCAAAAATCCCACAAGTACAAAAAATGGCATTGATCTTTGTGGATCCATTCCACTAATATTTGTGAGTCTGTTTCAAGTATAATATCCATCCATAAGTGCTCCTTGCATACGTGCAGCCCCTCGATCGCGGCTTGTAATTCCGCAGCATAGTTTGTGCCTTCGAACAATGATGATGCAAATGCTATCAAACAGTCTCCTTTTTTGTTCATGATTATGCCTCCAGCACTTGAGGGTTTGGGATTGCCCAAAGAGCTGCCATCCGTATTTAGTTTTACCCATCCAATAGGTGGTTTTATCCAACAGATCACTTTTGCCCTGCCCTTTGATTTCCACTTTGGTTTGATGTCCAACTGTGCCATGAACTCTCTATCTTGGATCTGTTGCTTGAACTGGGATGAGGTGATTTCAGTTAACTCCCTGATGTGTCTTATGATCTCTCTCTAGACTTGGTCTTTGGTTCTGTGCTCCTCCTCATATCTTGATTTGCACGTGCAAATCCAAAGAGATCAAGTTATTATGAAACTTAAAAATCCCGCCTATCCTGCTCTGTTCATCAATTCCTTCCACTATGTTAATCGTCCCTTCTATGTGTGAGGTTGTTGAAACCTTACACCCATTATCATTGCTGCCCTATTCAAGATTTCCTTCGCCATCTCACCATCCGCGAGAATGTGATCAATTGTTTCTTGTTGTCTAGAAGAGCAACAGTTGCATGCTGATACAAGTACTATTCCTTTATTTGCTAAGCACTCATCTATTGGTAGGCATTTATGCCATGCCTTCCAGTAGATCAGTGACATCTTCGTTGGAAGGTCATTGAACCAGAAGGACTTCTCAGTCTTTGACTCTTCTCGTCTACTTCTCACCCTTTCCCAGACCAATTTTATAGTAAATCTTTCATCTTGTTCAGGTGTCCACATGACTCTGTCCCTCTCTTCTAATGGTTGTGGAGGTTTCACTCTCAAGATTTCTTCCACAATTTCCCTTCCAACCGTAAGGCCTAATGTTTCCACATCCCACTATCCTTCCTCAGTGAATTCCTTCACTTGTGCGAACTTTCTCTCAATATCCTGTACTCTGATTGCCAAGGGGCCCGTGCTCAGCCACCTATCAAACCAGAAGGAAGAATTTCCTTTTCTTAGTACAATCTTGGTCCGCTCTAGAACCTCTATCCTCATCAATATTGCATATTTCCAAAATCTGGAATCTTGCATTCTTACTTCTCTGTCAAGTATATGCTGATTTCTATTGTACTTTGCCTTGAGGTACCTAATCCATAAACTGTCTTCAGATATCATCTTAAAGCACACTTTCATGGCCATGCTTTTTGTACATCAGCCAAATATCTAACCCCCAAACCACCCTCACCAACCTGTCTGCAGACTTTTTTATAGCTCATTCAGTGTAACTTCCGTTTACCATCAGTTTCTCCCTATAGGAAATCAACAAGCATTTTTCTCATGTCCTTCAGAGTTCCTTTGGGAAGTTTTAACACTGTCATGAGGTGCATTGGCAGGCTATTCATGGCATATTTTATCAGGGAAAGTCTCCCTCCTTGGGTCAGTCTCCTTCCTTTCCAACCTGACAGTTTCTTTCTAATTTTGCACAGCAGTGGTTCCGCCATTGATCTTGTGAGTCTGCCTGAGTGTAATGGAACCCCTAGGTATTCCACAGGCATATCACCTTCTCTGAATATATGTCTTCTTTCCTGGTTGATGCTACTTGAGAAGAATACAACATTTTTCCTTTTCCAGACTGTCTGCCCTGACCACAAGTAATAGCTATCCAATAATCTTTTTCAGTTCCCTGATTGTCCTTATGTCTCCACTTGAAAAGACTAGTATGTCATCAGCATACATCAAGTGGGACATACTTGGTGCTCCTCTTGGTGGTAAGAAACTCTTCTTTCTCCCATCTTGAACACTCATTTTCATCAGGCCAGACAATGTATCTTGGACTAAAATGAAGAGATAAGGAGTCAGCAGTCTCCTTGTCTTAGGCCTTGACTGGACTTGAAGTACCCAAGATTGGTTTCATTCATTGTGATGGAATAATACCATTGTCCTCTCACACATTTCATCACTAATTCCAGTAGGCTATGAGAAAAGCCTTTCTCTCTGAGCACCTTCTCTAGAAAGCTCTGGCTTACACTGTCATATGCTTTCTCCATGTCAAGCTTAATCATCACATTGCCTCCTTCATTCTTCTTGTTTATAGAGTGCACTAATTCCTGCGCCACAACAATGTTGTCAAAAATGTTGCGTTGTGGAACAAAAGCGCTCTGCTCTTCACTTACCAGCCTTGCCATATGTACATTTAGTCGTCTTGCCGGAAGCTTTGCCATCACCTTATACACCGTGCACAAGCAGATTGGCCTGAATTTGGAGAAGCTGTCAGGGTTATCTACCTTTGCAATCAGTGTAAGCATGTTAGAACTGAACATTCAAGGTATAGGAGCACCTTCAAAAAATTCCTTTGTTGCACTCACTAGATTTGAACCAGTTATCTGCCAGGTTTGTTTGAAAAACTCAGCCCCAAAATTGCCTGGTCCTGGAGCGCTATTGCTCGGGATAGACCATAGTGCTGCTCTGACCTCTTCCACCGAGGGTACCATGCACAGGTTGGTGTTAACACTATTGCTCAGCTGCTGTCCAAAAAAGCCATGTATTTTAGGGTGAGCTGTCTATTGAGCCTGATTAATTTGTTCCTCAAAGTATGCCACTGCTGCTTCATGAATTTTCTGCGCACCAGATATGATTTCTCCATTCTCTAGCCGCATTTTTGTGATGTTTTTTTTGTGTCTCACCCGAAGTGTAGCATGGAAAATACTAGAATTCTTATTCCCATTCTTAAGACAATTCTTCCGTGCCATTTGCTCCAGCCTGTTCAGTTCTTTGTACTCCCACTCATTCGATTCAGCCTGCACATCTAAGTATTCTGAATCTAGTTCCTTGAATATTGTTCCTGCAGTCTCTATTATAGGAGTTGTAATTTATCCTCTAGCCTTTTAATCTGAGTGTCAACTCCGCCATACACCTCTCTATTCCAGAATCTCAACACTTGTCTCATTTTTTTCATCTTTTGTCCCAACGAATGCATTCCTACAGGCATGTGCACAGAGGTCCAGGTATCCTCAACAAGTGAAAGAAAACTATCACTGAGACCCCCACATGTTCAGGAATTTGAAGGGTTTTATCCCATATGTCATTATCCTGTCTTCCATAATTACCATCAAAGGAGAATGGTCTGAGAGCCTTCTTCTGAGTAGACTGTAAGAGCACCTGGAGTTCCATGCCAATAGACCTTCATTAACCAGAACCTGGTCAAGCTTAGTCCACACCCTCCTGGAGCCAGACTGATCATTGCACCATGACATCTAGTTTTCATTCTACTTCAGTTTAACTAAGGCACATTCTTGTATGCAGCCATTAAATTCTAGCATTGGCCTTAACGGACACATTATTCCCCCTCTCCTTTCACCATCTGTTCTTAATACATTAAAATCTCCTATTATCATCCATGGTATATCCACTGGATGGATAGCATGTACGTGCTCTATTTTTTCATCCATCTACAATTCCAGTATAAGGCCTTACCTACCATAAAACCAGATCAATTTCTTTGAGCAGGCGCTCTTTTTCTCCCTCTATGCTTAGGAGGCTCACCAGTGTTTCTAGTTAAAAGTCCGGCTTTTTAGGCCTCATAAAGGCCCTTGCAGATCTCCTAACTCCCTCCATTGGTTCTGAATGATAAAGCTTTGCCTTGCCTCGCACTCTCCTCTTATCCTCGTCTTCACTTTTTGATCGTATAAGCTCATCAGTTGGTTTTGCAACCACCCGCATTTGTTCCACTTGACTTTCTCCATTAGATGGCTTTGTCATGCTTCTGTCCTTGTGTTTGTGCTTATAAATCTTAACTGAATTTTCCTCTATAGGTGGCTTTAAGCTGCTCTGTCTCCCCACCTCCTGTTCTGTTCTTAATGTATACATTTTTCCTTCATCTTGCACCTTTGTCCTACTCATTTTCTCTGTATTGACACATCCGTGGTGAGTTCTCTAAGTCTGCCAGGAACTTTTGATATCTGCACAACCTCAGCTGATTGTTGTCCACTCTCCAGCTGCTCAGGTAAGATAGTTTGACCAACTGTATCCACATGTTGCAGGATATTATTCTCCTGGGGAAGGGTATCAACTCCATCTGTACCTCTCTGCTCAATGTTTTCCAATCCTTTGCCAGCTGCACTCGAGGATCCACCATCCATTCGTTGATTCTCATACAATGGTTCCTTCTTTGTGTGTTTATTACCTTCTTTTCCTATACTTGCTGCATTCTCCTTACTATTCATAGCCATCCCTATTGTTGGCCATTCTCGAGTGTTTAGCTTCAAATGATTACCTTGGTCTACAATTCGCTTATTCCTGCGCCAGTTTAGTCTCTCCTCCATAACCTAAATTGGTAATGTCATTGATTTAATCACCAGAGAGATGTCCGATACCACTCTTGCTAGATCCTTCTTTCAGATTAACAGTCTATATGAATCATAATCTTGAGATCCCACCTCTCGGTCCTCAACTTGGACAACCACCAAATTGCAGCTGCCAACTCTTCAAAGAATCGCTGGTTCAAGACCTCTATTGAGATTCCAGTGAATCTCATCCACTGGTGATTTGGGTGAGAGGCCATAAAAGGTATACATTGCTTTACACCCATTAGACCAACTTTTGGACAGTTTTGTTTTGGTTTCTCAAATATTCATACTGTCTCCTCCGTCCTAGGTTTAATCAGAACTAGGCTCCCGACAACAATGATACCTCTATGTTTTCCAGTCCCTCACGCCCTTGAATCTGCTTCATAATAGCCGATCTGGAAACACCCTTTAGAGTTGCTACTAGGCATGATTTAAGCCAGCTCGTCTTCTCCTCCGTGGGTTCAAAATTAATTTGAATAATCTCCGGTGGAGCCGCTACCAGAGTAGGCAACCCCTCCTTACGCTATGGCTCCATCCTTCCACTCTTTGTCAGACCTCCTGATGGGAAGGTTGTCTTCGGGTAACGGATGATATTTGCTTTTATCGCGCATTCACCAACTCTTATGTCATTTAGGCCACTCATCGTCCTTCCAATGCTTTCTATCGACTGGAATCTCATGAACCCAAACCGGTTTCCTGCTCTATCTAATTTCTTTGGGACGATAATCATATCAATCTTTCTGAACCCTTCAAAGGCAGTCTTCATTTCATTTTTTGTCCATTATGGTGGAAAATCAAAAAAGTAGAATGTAACACCCCTTGTTCCCGAGTTGTGGCCAAATCAATCCATTTTTTCTTGCCAGTGTGCGAGCTTTCAGCTTTCTCTGTGATTTGCCTTGTCTTATCCTTTATCCTTTCACAGTCGTCCAGGGAGCTTTCTTTTCGGTCAGCGGCGGTTGGTCGCCGATTTTCGATTGATTGCCATCTAAACTCGGCGTTGTTTCCTCAACCTCCATCGGAGGTTATAGTGTAGTGTGTGTAGGTGAGCGAAAGAGGTTTAGAGAGAACCAGGAGAGAAAGTTTTAGAGAGAGAAATTGTCGTTCAATACTGGAACATTTCTTGATGCTGATTGCTATACATTGATGATGTGTTTCTAAAAGAGTATAGTAGATTTAAAACACAAACTAAACATGGAATTCAACATGAATGATTTGGGAGAAGCAAAGAAAATTATGGGAATTGAACTTTCAAGAGTTAGAAATAAAAATGAACTTGAGTTGCATTATACTGCATATCTTTTAAAGCTATATAAGAAATTTGGAATGGACAAAAGTAAACCAGTATTTGTGCCCTTGGTTGTTCATTTTCAGTTTTCTAAATCTCAAAGTCCATTTAAAGAAGTTGAGAGCTTGAAAATGGAATACCTACCTTATGCTAATGCTTTAGGTTCACTCATGTATGCCATGATATCTACTCAGCTAGATTTAGTATTTTCCATTTTGTTGCTTAGTAAATCTATGGATGACCTTGATATTGATAATTTGAATGCATTAAAATGGACCATGAGATACAGAAACAAGATCGTAAACACTGGTTTATCTTACTGCAAAGGAGCTAACAAAATGTGTTTAATTGGCTATGTTAACTCACATTATGTAGAAGATCATGACACCAGAAAGTCTCTCACGGCCTACTGCTTCTTGCCGGGAGGTAACTACATTAGTTGGAAGGCTCGGTTGTAGCCAATGGTTATCATCCATAGAAGCGGATTACATTACACTAATAAATGCAACCAAGGAAGTTGTTTGGCTAAAAGGCATTCTGATTGAGGTGGAGTTATTGGCTGAAACTCCTGTGATATACTTTGATTCTTAGAGTGATTTGTGCTTGAGAAAGAACCACGTGTACCATGAGAGAACAAAGCATATGGAATGTAAGATTCCACTACATCAGGGACATGGTAGCAAGGCAATAAGTTGTGATAAAGAAAGTGAAAACATAGGCCACAGAACTCACAAGAAATCTTCAATATGAGACATGTTACATCAAGAAATGTTATTGAGAGGGAATTTAGAATTTTGAAGAAGCGGTGGGAGGTGTTGAGGAGAGCCTTACTTATTACCCCATTAAGAAACATATAAATATTAGGCTAGCGTATGCTTTGCTTTCATAACTTTATTATGAACGAAATACCAAAAGACCCATTATTGGTTAATGGGGATATGGTTGTGCACAATGTGCCAATTGATGACTTGGAGGAGTATATTCAGTTAGTTCAATGCTTATCAACATGTAATCAGAGCGAGATGAGTTGGCACATGAAATGTGGGCAACCTACACCAGTCTTGGGCAAACTCCAGCTATAGCTCTAGTGCAAGAGCCAACACCAATTTCCCTAGATGCTTGATACATGACTGACTATTGTTGTTATTTCATGCACTTGTAGTTCTTAGTTATTTTTGAATGGACAATATTTGTTTCTTGTTTCTATGTCGCATTATCTAATTGTGTTATGAATTCGTATTTGCATTATCCATATGTTGTGTCTTAAGATGATATACCCCTATGTTTTTTTTTATGTAGTTCTTCATTTAGGATGATAAATATGGATGATGAGACTGCTAATTGGTTTGCATTCAATGAAGATCTAGAGGAACAAGAACTGGAACAAGAATTCATCCAAACAAGCAAGCAATGAGAATAAAAATTCTTCGAAGAAGAAAGTACAATTCACTTTTGGCGAGGAGAGGTCCATGATATAGGCTATGAATGAGCTTACACTGGAGGGTTACAAAACATGGATGGGGTGGATAAAGGGCTTCCACAAAAAGTGTATTGTGAGGATAAGACAGTTGGTGAAGTGTAGTAAGATTATTGAGGCTAGAACATCGTGAACAAGATTCATGTGTGGAGAAGGGACTACGGTCTGCTGAGTGAGTTTGCAAGTCAGAGTGGCACTGCAATTAATCGCACACCCCGTGGTAGACAATCCTAAGCTTTGGAAAGAGCTAATCAAGGTTAGAGTGTTGCAGTATTTTTTCTGACTTCATCCTCATCTTGTCTTGCTCACGGTGCGATGAACACTAGATTTTCTACTCTAAAGGAGAAAACTTTCCCCTCTATGATGAATGTGTGAAATCTTTGACAAGTACCCGACTCAAGGATCAAATGCATAGACTTTTTTTCGATTGTAGAGGATTTTGATCTTGTGGAAGCCTATGTATCAAATGATGAGACGGAAGAAGTAGGAGACACTTGCGAAGAGAAGAAGGCAGATTCATCTGAAAAGACTGAGACCTCACAACCTTCAATTGTTGAGCCTAGTGGCAACAACACCAAGAAGAGAAAGACAACCACTAGCAGTCAAAGTAGTTTCTATAGCAAAGCCTCTCACACCTTTGAAGAAGCTGATGTTATGTTTTCCAGAGAAGCCAAATGACAAGAAGGCAACTGTAATTTTTGAAAATTTGTAGGAGTATGCAAACCTCAACTTTGAGAACAAGGTAGATCTAATAGATCACCTGATATTGCACACTAGGTAGTACACAATCTGGAAGAGTGAAGGGCATGAAGGAAGGGAGGATTTGATTAAGCTCTTCTTTAAAGGAAAGTATGGTGTGGTGAAGGAGGTTGATGCACCCAATGTGCAAAACTAGTTGAACTTTCCTATGTGTTCCCTAAAACTTATTTTTCTGTTAGGTTTTTTCTGAACTCTAATTTGGTTTGCAGTGTTGTTGTTCAAAACTTACGTTGGTATGAAGGTTGAACTCTGGTTTGTTCAATTTGTTTTTAAATTCTAGTCTAGTTTCGAACTCTGGTTTGATTTGAACAAGTTCCCTATGTGCATTTTGTTTTATCCATTAAGATTGTAATTTGAGAGCATTATTTTTCGTTGGAAGAATTTGTCAAGGCTTATTCTATCCAAGCATTGTTTTTGTTGGTACTACTTTCACTTATCCTAGTTTATGTGCAAGAACTTTGGTCGAATGTGCAAGGCTTCTTATGTGCAAGGGTTCATTACATTTTTTGTTTGGTTATGTTGGGGTCTATTTTAACCAAGTCATACATATTTCCTCTACTGCAAAACAAGGCAAATTGCAGACCTTGGAAACCAAGTCAACATGTACCACAAATTAAGTCCATGACCTCTGCCAATTTGTGTGATTGTAAAATACAAAAAAAATGTCCAAAAACATGTCACTGAAAACTAAGGCAAGGCTTCCTAATGTTATACAAGCAGTCCTGCTAAAAAGCACAAAATCAGGGACAACGCCAAGCTCTTCAACGTGGATGAACTTCACATTTGCGCCAACCACCAAATACAAAACAAGAAAACTCAAAATTATAAAACCACCAATTATTTTAACCAAACAAAATGGTGATTCCAAATCTATAGCATTAAATGATAGAAAACCCCACAAATTTGTACACCAACTCGATGTCGTCACTGTCATCCTCTTCATCGACATCATTTAACGACCCATATCAAAGGCATTTTCCCTCGTGAAACTTTGAAGCTCTTACCGTAGGGAGTTGGGTGTTGCCTTGGACATAGTGGAAGACTGTTGGATATCCTACACCTTTAGGATCTTTTCTTCCAGAATGGGTGGATCGATCTCAATGTTGTGAGTATGGTTAGTCGGTATATGCATGACCCTAGAAAGGGTCACCTGAAAGTCGTACACCAGATATTTAAACACTTGAAGAATGCACCAGAAAAAGTATTGATGATTAGAAAGAATGAACATCTGAATATCGAGGGATATTGCAATTCAGAATGGGCTAGCTGTACTGATGATAGACGGTCCACATCTGGTTATTGCATGTTTGTAGGAGGCAACCTAATCTCTTGGCGGAGTAAGAAACAGACAGTAATGACTCGTTCTATAGCTGAGGCAAAATATAGGGCAATGGTCTCAAGTGTTGCTAAGATGATTTGGTTGAGATCAGTACTTGTGGAACTTAAGATGGATCTAGCTCCGAAATTAAAGTTGTGGTGTGATAGCAGAGCAGCTATTAGCATTGCCAACAACCCAGTACAACATGATAAAACTAAGCATGTGGAAATTGATAGGTTCTTCATCAAAGAAAAATTCAATAGCTGGTTGTTGGTACTAAGTCACATTATGACAAAAGAACAAGTTGCTGATGTGTAGACTAAATGTCTTAGTCCCCTAGATCCTGTGAGATTTTGTGACAAAATGGGCTTAGTTGATATCTTCCACCCATCTTGATGGGGAGTGTTGAAAAGTCAAGCACAACTATATCATTTATTGTGCATGCTTTCCCAGACAAGCATTTATGGTGATGGAAAGGCGAATTCACGCTTCCTTTGGTTGTCACACCTGCGCCGCAAACAAGAAGCACACCCTCTTTATTATTAATGCAATGTGATGATGTCTAAGTTTGTGTTCCTATAAATATGCGCTGCAGCGTTGTTATGACATAAGAAGAAGTGAGGAAGTAAGTTTCAACATCAGAAGTTCCGTTTTCATTTTACAATTAAACTCGACTAGTGATTGGTGAGCAAACCTTTTGGACGCATGTGCAAAAATCATTTGGCCCAGCACATCGGTTGTTGAGAATCTTGCAAGGTATTTTGGCTCCTCTGATTGACCCACGTATGACAATTTGGAAGTTGAACCATCGAACTTATGCTTGCTAGACCCGATTATAATTTATGTCCCCCCCTACTTTTTCAAATTTTGGAAACTCTAAAGCAAAGAATATGATGAAGGAAATGAAGGAGTGCGATTGAATAAATAAGTACGCTTGATCCTTACAAGAAATAGCTCGGATGAAATGCTACCCAATGAAACCTGTTAGTGTTATATCCTTAGGGCAATCACCTTTGGCCTATGTATTAATACTTTAATGTTGTATATATGATTGTAGCAACCTTCACTACTTGTTTATTTA
>JAOWBN010209664.1:0-14041 GCA_028565015.1 Pinguicula moranensis | reverse complement strand
AAAAGTAAATAGTATTTATTTGAATAAAATTTCATTGAAATAAATTCCTTTGCTTGTGCAATTTTTGTGCAATTATGCAGTATAATAATTAATATTTGGGGGTACTAAAGTAGGATTGTTTTATAGTAATAGGGAATAGGGTAGTCTGCATAACCAAAATAGAGAAGTTCACCGCACCTTATAAATATAATAGGCGCCGCATGGACATGGCTCTCCTATTTTTGAATGCAATACCTGAAGACCAAGTTCAGAATTCTAATTTTGTTGTTTTGAGGATGGAGGCTCCAGGAGCATCAATTTCCATTGCGTGCCGCCAACTGCCAGTCCTATTGAAGAAAAATATGCAATGGAGCCATCTCCAAGTCTGTTGGTTTGCGCGTGGTTGTGCACTTGCTAAGGCCATCTCTGCTCTATCGTTTCTTCTACCACACCATCTCTGCTACTTGTTTATTTGCATGCGGTTGTCTGTCCAATCTTATGTTTTCGGACATCCTACGTCGCCCGCCGGGCAGTAGAACCTATTTCCACATGCCAGTGGCGATGGTGAAACCGCGGGTGCCAATTCTAAACGAAGAAGATTGCATGCCTCGACGTCAATGTGAAGTGAATCTTAATCCTGTTACCTGTTGTTGTGTAATATTTCTGAAATGTTTCTGTCAGAAGATTAGCATATTATAGAAATAAATAAATAAATAAGAAACTATCTTATCAAGAAAAATAACCCGAATATACTTGATTAGAAATTGCTATCCCTAATCCGAAACTAATAAAATACTCTTACATGTTTGCTACACATGATTACTCTAGATTAGGCCAACTAAGTCTTGTAATGGCCTCAGCCGAGAAATAATATAGCGCAAGAGTCCAACCATAAGAAAGACGCAAGAATTATCCACGAACGCATTAAAATAATTCTCGCCAAAATTCCGCGTTGTTTATCTTCTAATGTCACGATTTTCGACCCAGACCAGCAACCTCAAGTTCTCCGCTACCTTGTGTTGAACATCGGTGTGGACTCCTACTGCCACAACTCGCATCCGCCATTGAGGTCGGCAACCTCAAGCTCCTACCCTGCCTTCTCTCAAAATTTCTAGAAAAACAAAATCTGGCACCTCTGCCCTCCTCTCTTCCTCAACTCGCATCCGCCATCAGGTATTCCTCAAGTCACTGAAAGGAAAATCTAAATTCCAATTCCCGCTTGCTGCTCATCAGAATCATCAATATTCTCAATAAAGGATTCTCATTCACGGTGGATTTGATTTGGGGAAGGGTTGCCGGCTTCAATGCCGGAATTTCACGAACCAACTCAATAAAGGATTCTCATTTATGATGGATTTGATTTGGGGGAAGAGCAGTTTAGGGGAAGGGTTGTTGTCACGATGGATTTGATTTGGGGAAAGGTTGCTGGGTCTGGGTCAAAAATCGTGACAGTAGAAGATGAACAGCGCGGAATTTTGGCGAGAATTATTTTAATGCGTTGGATGCTGACGTGGACAATTCTTGCGCCTTTCTTGTGGTTGGACTCGTGCGCTAATATCATTTCTCGCCCCAGCCATCTATGGGGAAACTTTCTTTTACGATTAATGCATTCACTTTAATTTAAAAAAAAAGGATTTCTAGTATAATGTTTGGTAAAGTAAGTTAATAATGGTATAACTCTACTATGCCATCCAGTAATTAGTAATAAACTAAATTAAACCCGACCTTTTACCCTATTTAACAAGTTTGTTCAAAACCTAGCCGTAACCTCCCAATTTGTCACTCTTCCACCTGATCAGAAAATGCCTGTGAGAGGCCCCTTACGGTGTCAAACAATTCCATGGAGGAATACGCCACCTCTATTTCGGTGATAAACTCTAAGATCAGGCTGGGCAACATCTTGAAAATGCACATCGAGATTGATCCAGCGATTGTAGAAGGAAAGATTTAGAAGGTGGAGGGTAATGAACAATCGTCCATTACGTCCAAGTTAATTTGTATGTGACTTTTTGAGGGTAAACGTTCAAATATAAAACCATGAGGGCTTTAGGCCTAAGGTGGATAATATCCTAGTCCAATTTGTTAAACAAACCCATGTGTACTTACTTGAAATACTAAGCCAAAATCGAATTGTTAAGGTAGCTAAAACTGATAAGGACCGAATGCTGATAAGGTGACATATTTTTTAGTAAGGTTTCTGAAGTAATTTACTTTTTAAGTCATATTATAAGTAAAAGTGGTATTCACAAAATAACTTTATTTAATCCAATTGTCACATCCTAGTAAGGTAAAATCAACATAGATAACTAATAAGATGGCGTTAAACACAACCCCACGGGGAAAATGAAACGGACAAGAATACATCATTCTATTAAAATTTCACATAGCTATTGAAATGAACTCTTGATATAAGTTAGTCAACTCAATCCCTATGTTACACTCTCTAAAATTCGTATTGGCTACTCGGCGTTCGTTATAATGGAGTTCAAATAAGCACCCATTTTAAGGCCTATTTTGCGTAGGGTTCTTAAAATTATACTTGTGCTTATAAGCACTTTTTTTTTTAAAAATGAGTGTTTTTTGTTCTTATTTAAAGAAGGAAAACCTTCTAAAAAATAAGCACATCCTTACATGTTTTTTTTTCTTCTTAAAAATTAGAATGGCATTTTCGTAATTATATCAAAGTTAAATGTGAATTACAAAACAAATTATCCTCATGAATTATTTTTTGAATGTGCCCTAGTCATCGATCGGCATAAATTTATTAATTTCATAGTTAAATGAAGGTTATTTGGGTAATCTACTTATTAATTTGTAATAAATAATTAAAATAAAATTTTAAATAATTATTTTTAAATACTTGCACAAAACACCACTCCTTCTAAAAATAAGAACAAGTAGTAGAAGAAATAGCAGAAGAAGAAGAAAAAAGAAGTAAAAGAAGGTCTGTGCAAAATACGGCCTTGCTCCAGCATTTTTCAAATTGCCCGATGGAAATCTTAGTCATCATATAAGCACCATTATCATCAGTATGAACTTTCTCAAGCTCAAACAACTTTTCATCCAACACATCACATATCCAGTGATATCTTACATCAATATGTTTAAACTTAGAATGAAAAGTAGGATGTCTTTCAAGATGTATAATTTTGGCTATCACAAATATGACATACATGTCCTGAGAGTAACCAAGTTCCTTCTAGAACCTCATCAAATACAACAACTCCTTGCATGCTTCTGTAGGTGCTATGAACTCAACTTCAGTCGTCGATAGAACAACACATTTTGCAACCTAGATTGCCAAGAGACAGCTCCCCCTACAAAGGTAGTCAAAAAATCTGAAGTAGACCTTAAAGAGTCAATATCTCCGGTCATATCTGAATCAGTGTAACCCATTAGAACCGATTCTTCACATCCAAAGCAAAGCTTTAAATTTGGAGTGCAACGAAGATATCTCAAAATCCACTTAACTGCATCCCAATGCTTTCTTCCTAGTTTTGAAAGAAATCTACTCACTACACCAATGACATGAGCTAAATTAGGTATTGTGCATACCATATCATACATCAAACTACCAATAGCAGAAGAAACGTTCTTCATTACTTACTTCTCCTGTTTGTTACTCAATTTCATATGTGTCACGAAAGAATTGCTAACCGGGTTTAGCCTTGTCCATTCGAAATCTCTCAAGTACTTTCTCAATAGCCCTTGCTTGTGATAACCATTACTTCCTTATTTTTTTGTTTCGAGTAATGCTTATCCCAAGAATTCTCTTTGATGGCCCCAAATCCTTCATATCAAAGGACTTGTTCAATTCCTATTTCAAACTGCAAATTCTTGAAGTACTTTGACCAACAACAAACATATCATCAACATAAAGCAATATTATAGTAAAATCATTCGGGGAGAATTTCTGAACAAATACATAATGATCACAAGTACTCTTCTTATATCCATGTTGTCTCATCATAGACTCAAACTTCTTGTAACACTGTATTGGAACTTGCTTCAAACTATACAAGCTCTTTTTCAACTTACACACATAATCCTTTTTGCCTTTCACCGCAAACCCTTCCGGTTGTCCCATATAAATTTCTTCATTCATATCACCATGAAGAAAAAACAGTCTTTACATCCATTTGCTCAATATCTAAGTTAATGCTTGCAGCTAGCCCCAACACACATATGATTGAAGACATTCTCACTACAGGTAAAAAAAAAATCACATTAAATTTGATTCCTTTTTTTTGACTGAAATCTTTAACAAACAATCTGGCCTTATATCTTGGTTTGAAAGTATTCTCTTCTTACTTCGGCCTATAGATCCACCTGCTTTTCAAAACTTTCTTACCCGTAGGAAATGGAACCAACTCAAAAGTATGGTTATCATACAAAGACTTGATCTCATCATTCATTGCATCAAATCATTTCTAATTGTCTACACTTTCCATAACTTCTTCAAAATATTCGGGCTCTCTCTCATCTTCATCCTTTTTGATCGCTGGCTTATCAGGAAAAAAAATTGGAAAATGCATACTTTGCACAAATAGAAGATCCTTCATTTTACCTTTCCAAATGTGATAAGTACATGCTTTCATTGACTAACTCATGCAGTAGAAAATGACAGAATAATGCATCCCTAGCAAGTGAAATTTGACAATGAAATACAGAACAGCCTCTACAGAAATAGGCAGAGCAGATGCCAACAAATAAAAAAAAACATATCTTTAGTGTAGCCTAATCATAATAATCCAATTGGTTATCGGTTCTCCCATTAGGGCATTAACAATAACTCCGGCCATGACTTGGCTGCTACTTCCTCATCTGTGTGAAGAGCTGGGAGGGTGGTATTCCAGTCCCTGAACCGCCACCAAAAGCAGAGAAACCACCACCGCCTTGACCGACGAAACCTCCGAATCCGCCACCTTTACATTTCGCGAAACATAATAAGTTAAAACTACAAAAGAGTATTCATAACTTGGGGAAAAAAGGTGCATTCTCACGATAAACATTCGTCAGAACACGAAAAACTTTTATCAGAACACACGGTTTTAAGTTGTTCTTATTGCATATTTTCCGACATACCCTCACATCTAAAGCCTCAAACATGTCTAGATAAGATGAATAATTATGAGTTTACCTGGAACTTGAGAAGCTGTCGCAGAAGATGCAAATCCACCTCCAGCATTAGCAGCAGCGGCTGCGAATCCTCCCCCAGCAGTTGCTGCTGCTGCGAATCCACCACCTCCAGCAGCCAGACCACTAAATCCCCCACTTCCAGCAGCCAGACCGCTAAATCCACCACCAGACGGAGCAACTGGTGCTCCAAAACCAAGACCAGAAGTTCCTGTTAAACCACTTCCAAAACTACTTGCAGATGCAAAATTACTTCCTGGCACGCCAGCTCCGAGTTGCCTAGATTGTCCGAAACTACCGAGTACTGAACCCAGTGCTTGTTGGCCTGCTCCTAAATGTGCTGGCTGCCCAAATCCAACCGTACCTGAAGCCTGACCACTAATTCCAGGACTAAACCCACTGGGCTGCACAGGCTGTGGAGGCGAAGGCGATGGGAAACTGAAAGACGCAGGTCGAAACAACTCGCCACTGGAAGAAGGCGTCATGAAGGGGGAGGTACCAAAGCTCGGACTTCCATTGACCATAGCTGTTCCAAAGGGATTTCCTTTTGGAGTGGTTAGATTTGGCTTTGAACCAATACCAAATCCATCAAAGGTCCCTAATGAGATATCAGTTGTCTTAGATGTCTCAGACGCTTCTTCCTCCATTTCCTCCATCTGATCAGAAGAAATATTTTTCGGACTGCCAAGGATTGGTTGACTTGATAGCTCAATTGGTGGAGCTACAGGTATGGAAGGAGGATCTGAGTTAACAGCCAATGAAACAATAGATGAACTTTTCAATGATTCGCTTAAATCTAATTGACTGTTAGGTCCTGAGTTGATCGACCATGGAGTTGGTGCCATAGAAGCCGGAGGTCCAAACTTCACATTGAATGTGGAAACTTGCGACATAGTTTGTGGAGCTGGATCCTCTCTGACAAAAATTTTCACAGTTTCTGATGGAACAACAGCTACCGGATTCTGTACCTGGGAGACGTCCTCTGTTTTTGAGCAAAGTATTGCAGACGATGGCTGAGACAATGATGCAAGGGACCAAGCATTGATAGCACTAGGAAAAGAGAATTCAGGTGAAAGATTTTTCCTATTAATTGGTGAAGAAAATCCAGGTGAAAGTTCAAGAGTTGAAGGACTGGTTTGCTGAGGCGATGACGCCTCCTGCTTGTCAGTTGCATTGATACTAGGACCAGAAGTGACAAAGGATGATCCTGGCAGTGAGTACGTGATTTTGTCAGACTTCTTTCCAAGCTTAAACTCAGATATAGCAGAAGACCGGCTCTTTCCACTAGAACCTGCAGTGCTCTTTGATAGTTCGTTCATCAAATGTAGAGAATGTCCACTACTTTTCGTCACCCCAGTCTCCAGGACTGATGGTGGTGGCGGTACAAGAATACTTCTGGTAGATGACACTTTAGTTCCAAGATCGCCTGGATCAGCTGTCCTTTGGTACGACAGTGTAGATTGACTCTTAGTGATCTTTCTTCCTGGAATTTCCGTAGTGCCTGTGTGAATTTTTAGATATTCATCATTGATTCTCTTTCAACAGAAGCATGATGAAAAAAATTCCATGGACTAAAACTGCTCACTTACTTTGGTTTGAAGAGGCTCCAATGTCTTTCAGTGTTAAATGAGGAATATCCAACTTCTGCGTATCAGGACTAGGGAATTGCTTATCAATATCAAACGATAACTGACTTGAGCTCGCCTTCGCAAACTCTTCTTTCGTCCTTTTCACAGTTGTTTTTGTTGGTTCAAAGCTTGCCAAACTCTGAAAAGATGTTGAAAGTAATGCAACACATACTATAACTGAGGAAATTTGATCATATAAGAAAATAACTGAAGTTCCTAATACACAGAAAAACTTGCAGATTAACACATGTTTTGCTCCTCTCTTTTTTATTTTTTATTTTTTTTGCTCCTCTTTTTTTTGCTCCTCTCTTTTTTATCAGGACTAGAGAATGAATAGAAATAAGACACCCTAGTAAACTAGCACAAGCTAATGTTTTGGAATGGATGTCGAGTAGAACTCGAGTTAATATTTATTTACTCTATAATTGTAACAGGCCGAAGATAAACATCCATAAAAGTGCTACTAATGCTTATCCAAAAAAATAAGAAGTGCTACTAATTTATTCTTGGATAAATGTGATCAGTTAAAAAAAAGCTATATCCAATCCATAAAAGTGAACCATCCTGTCACACACATTATACACCAACCAACTGTATATTCAATCAACTAAGATGTCAGGTGAGACAGCAGATCTCTTGGCTAAACAAGTAAGTTCTGGGGGTGTCCTCCATTTAGTGGAGAACGGAGGATCTGTCCAGATTGGGGCAAGGCTTGGTTAGACTTGACAAGCTACACATGCCAACGATCAGGCACTATTGATAGAGTCAGTTGGATGCAAGGTTCAGGCCCCATCAAGTATGGGGGCACTGTTTTTGGGTACTAGTGTCAATGACACTTGGCCTAGACTATTTTGTAAAAGGTTTGTTTCTCAAGAAAACTATGTGAATAAAATACAGAATTTTAGCAAAAAACAAAAAATCAACTAGAAAAATCCCAAACAATGTTTAAAGGCAAATAAAAATAAAGTAACTTAAATTTCCCCGAATTCTAATTACTAGTATGCTATGGCGACCAAAATAAACCATATCATAAAAGTCATGCCACGGCATAGGCAGGAAAGAGGTGCAATGGGAACAAATCATAAGGTCCAAATGAGGAATTAGTGACACATAATGGTAAAAAATCTAGGACAACAAGAACACGTTACATGATCCAGGGAATATCGCCGTCGCCTTGCGGTTTCTGGTTCACTGTTTCCTGCAAAAGTTGCAGCATTTCTTCTACCGTCTTCTCTGGTGGCAACAGAGAATAACGTGGGCTCTCTAATAGGAGCACCCGACGTCCTATTTGTAGGTGGAGATATATCAGTGGTGACAGCACAAGAGAGACCAATGGATTCAAAAAGCTGCTTTTTCATGCCATGCTTTTCAGGAGGTTCAATACTCAAAGAAGCCATCTGCTTAGAGAGGCATCCAGAAAGATGCTCGGCTGCAGCTAATTGCGCATGCATTGTGTTATGCAGACTGTGCAAGGACTTAACCTGCCTGCAAGGTTTAGTTAGGTTTGTTATCAGCTTTTGAACGCATAAATCACAAGTAATGGTTTTCCACATAAACAACTGACAAAAATAGATTGAAAAAACTAACAAAGAGAAGGCCCATCACAATGGTTTGGAAGATAATCAAACGATGTTGATAGAATGGATAAATCAATAAATGCATTATTCAACACCTAGAATGTTTGTGCTTATCCGGCACAACCCTCTGCTGTCTTTGGGTTCCTCCGATTTCACCAAATTTACTGAACTCCAAAGTATTAAAATGCCGCTCCAATTCAATCAACCTGTTTGTCAGTTCCTGGAAAATAATTAAAACTTTTCAGGAAAAAGAAAACACGGTTATGCAGAGGCTATTAAAATATCAAAAGATCTGAGAATTTGAATCAAATGAGACTGCACCTGGTTTGTCTGTAATATATTTTTCAGCTTCAATTCCATTTCGCAACTCAATTTTTGTCGATTCCAGAGTTCCCAATATCGGCTATCCATTGCTTGTTTGAAGATCCCTTCCACATTTACTTTTCTAGCCATAACTGAAAGAATACGAGGATTCATTTACTCAGATAAGATAATAATTTTACAATTATAGAATAAAAAGAACATTGACGAAAGGGTGTCCACTACTGGTGACCAAAATTTCAACAAACAAAAAGTCAAAACTCGAAATTAGGCAGTATGAATATGCCACCCCGACTTCAAGCAATCTTCGGCACAGCTGCAATGGCCATCTTTGCTCTTCCAAATCCTTGTCCTAAAACTCATGTGTTTATATGTACATGAACCCCCTCCGCTCCATCTCCCAAGTACAAAATCAAAGAGTTAACCATGGCGGGAACCTACTTTTCTTTCCTTCACGATATCCAACAGTTGTCTGCTCCAACCAACAATCTCTTAATTTTCCACCATCCGCAATTGCAGTGGGCGGAGACTTAAACTTTTCTTGCGCAAATAATAATTAAGAGGCAAGTTTCTTGAGTTTCAAATTCACCATCAGTTACTCCATTGACTAACAGGTAAGAAATATTGACAATGATTTCAATGAATAGTAAGCTTAATAAATAAAGTATATGGACAGACCTTGTACAGTTTTATCAAGCAGAAGTATGAGTTCCCTTTGCTTTTCGTCCATTAATCCCTACCAAACCAAGATACAAAAAACTTTAATATTTTCACTCTAATCATACTTAACAGCGATATCAGCTTATATATTTTTGTGCTGCAAATCTATAGAAAGGATAGTGCCTCATTAATTTTCAACACTCACATGATAAAGGTAGTAAGGAGGTGCTACAATGACAGAAATTCTGCATGCGGTCACATAAAAATAATTTGACCTAAAACTCATTATCCCATCTGACTTCCATGAAAATCTGAAAGCTACTAAATCATTCTTTATTCATGTTTTTCATCTTCCAAAGAAACCACACCACACCCATAACCTACCCAATATATTTCCAATTAAGTTGGGTCTGGGGGTTCAAATGTACAACCTTATCCTTCTAATTATACAAAGAGGTTGTTTCCATCGCAGTGACTTTACTGGTAGAAGCACTGGAATTTAATATAACCATTTTGACCTAGTTCATTATTAGCACAAAGTTAAAAAAATTGTCAATAATAACTCTTCCAGCTCCATTTGCAATGGACGCCTCCCTCCAACTCCTTTCAAATAAAGAATGTTCTATTTCCCAATCTGGTTCTTATTTGATAAGAGGAGAACTTATAAAAAAGTTGAGAAACTAAGAGAAACTCAGATATCAAGGATGCTGAATTTACAACGAAGAAAAGAAGATGTCAAAGTTGCATTTCAGCCTCAAAAGGAAGCTTAATCATTAGAAGAAATAGTATGAAATAAGCAATGATGATAGAGTTCATTCTCTAAATCTTTGTGAACGATGTCACCATAGTATTCAGCCATTCAGTTTTTTCTTGCTATCTCCTAATATATCATGGATTCCTGAGCTTAGGTCGATACAAATTAATCTACTCGTGACAGAATCGATGAATTGAATACACTTACACAACAATCTAGACATAACTGGCATAATTGAGCCACTTATTCTGAAGAAGCAAAGGAGAAATATCAAGTCCATTCATTTCGGAAAAACATAGTCTACCGAAGAAGTTTTCATTTCAAACTCTTGCATAATTAACAAGCCTCAACATGTGTTGAAAATTTGCATGGCCGCTTTTTGGTCATTACGAGCGAGAAATGTTAAGGGTCCTATGCATTTCCAGTGCTAGAGGCTCCAAGAAGAAGAAATAAATCGACTTCAAGGACAAGGCAATGCTTCTTCTCCTGACTAAACTTGTCATATTATAGATATTCAAAGCATCATATTAAATATGTTGCGAGAATTCAAAGGGGACGTCAGGATGATTGTCACCTTATGACGGTATGGAGCAAACATTTTCCGTCAAATGAAAGTAAAATACTAGTAATACTTCAGGCGGTAGATTATGAAAATTGAAAAGGGTGAAAACTAGATGGAGTTGCAAAATAACAAAAGAGAAGATGAAACCTGCCACATTCGGCATCTCCTAGATAGAGCCTGTAAACCGTCTTCCAACTCTACGACAGAGTTTGTTTGAGAAGTAATGGATGCATCTATAAATCCACCCTTCTTTTCGATTCCTTCAAGTAGATTATCCATCATTTGGGTTATCTCCTCAACCTGAAGATGGACTTTCTTGAACGTAAGGCATTACAAGAAAACTCAACATTAGAATATTGTACAGACAAAGAAGCTGCAAAAATAATTATGCGTAAGCATGATACATTTCCAGGATGCTTTGACGCCTGCAGCGAAGAATGTGGCCGGCCTGATGGAGATGAAGCAGTAGCCAACTCGTTCTTGAATTCATACTGGAACGGCTTTCTTGAAGTAGCAACCTTACCTAAAGGCGCTTGTGAACCATAGAATGCTAATGATGGGGTTCGAGTCCCCTGTGATGTCATGGAATTTAGCCCAAAAGAAGTAGAAGTTAAAGAAGAGTTGGTTCTTTCTCCTTTATCTTCAGGAAGTTGCAAACTTTGAGCAGGTTGCATTAGATGCTTATTTGAATTGATAGTGTCATCAGAAAGAGGAGATGAAACCCATTCACCAGAAGTCCTAGGGTCACCAAGTCTTGCATTTGAAGTAGTTAATGAGAAAGGTTTTAGCGAACTCGTAGGTGCTTTACCTAGCGGCTCTACATGATCGCTCAATAGTGGATATATGACTGTAGATGGATGAGAATTATCACCTATGACTTTGCCTGAGAGAAAACCTGTACGGTGCACGACTTCAGATTGATTTTCTGCACTAACATCTTTGTTTCGCATCACAGAAACAGATTTTCCGGGATTGTCCAATTTCACAATCTGAGCATCTGCAAGAGGTTTCTCAACCGAGTTCTCGGTAAGAACTGGGGCCCTTGATCTGACATCTATCTGAGAAGGAAATAAATTATTTGAGATAAGAGCCTTAGAGCCACTTTCTACTTCATTGTTGCTATGTCCTCGGCGTTTAGAAGTTAAAAAGGTCGGATCTGTACTTTCCAAGTCAACTGCAGAAGAAATCTGGGACAGCTCGGACTCTACTGAAACTCGAGAAGTATCATTCTCCTTCTCAGCACAGCCGTCGGGAGATGGTAAAACACCAGCGGTGCTACATAAAAGCACAAAATTTTGAAATGCAACTTGACTGGAGATGGCCAACTGCTACCATATTGAAACACGTGTAGAATAAGTAAGTTGAAAATACCTGGCAAAGTGGAAGAGTGAAATCTTCCCATCAATTGTTAAACAGGCAATCACACAGCATGGTGACGTTTCAGCTTCTCTATCCCCAAGTATCAACCGCACATTCTCGTTCTGAGATGCCTTGTCCACAGAAAGCCCCAAAATCACATTTTGTTCATCATTGTCTGAAATAAATTAAAGAAAAACTGGCGTCAGATAATTAATCATCCTGATGCATGTCAGCAAGAGAAAACTAATAGATAAACATCAAGGAGGATTAGTCAAATGCTGAATTAGGTGGATCCAGTCATTCCAGGTTTACAGCAGACAATCAATATATAGCTAAGTACGTGCATAACTTTCCAAATTCCCTTCCTCCTCGTTTACATCATGCCCATCATATAATATTATGCTGCTATTCAAGATCTGATGCAATCAAGATCCACAAATAATTTCAAGAAAGTCGGAGAGCTACTATACGACCATCTTGCAGGCGGAAACTGCTTTCTCCAAGTGATAAGGGAATGACATGAAATTAGGTACTTGAACAGACAGCAGACATGTGACACGGTAAGATGCATGAAAATTAGATATTTTTTAGAGAGCCCTATCTTCATTTTCAACGTAGCACCTTGTAAATCAATACTCAACGTCCAAGCATCATTCAGAATATCAACCATAGCAGTTTCATTCTTATCAGTGCCCAGCAACCAAGAGAACAATCCAACCTGACTTGAGAAACCCCGAGTGGCTATAAATGCCACGCCACTGCACCAAAGAAAAAGCCAGAACTAAAGCAAATTAAATCAGTGATTTGGAATTCAACAAAAATACATAGGTTTATCATGGTGACTACATCTATGTATAGCATATTTAGCAATTATGCCACAGAAACAATAACTGCTTTCCTTCAGCATCTATTATCATCATAAACATATATCAGTGAATCTTTTGACAGCAAGCAAGCTGAAGGCTCAAGGCTCCTCTAAGATGCAACCTACAGTTGAATCCCACAATGTTAGAGGGAAAATGGTAACAAAATAAGCAGTTCTATCAGATCGGTCACCAACACCATTCACAGTCTGAAAACTTTTTTAGTTTCACTGAACCAAACAGTGGACATGAACACTCGAGAAAAAAATTCCACTCCACGGGTAAGGGTAAGACTGTGTACATCTTACCCGCCCCAGACCCTGTCAGGAGGCGGGATTTACTGGATATGATCGGTTTGGTTTGGTTTAGTTTGGTCTTTTTGCTGCTCCATAAGCACAACATTTCAACTGAGTTATACGAAATCTACCAAATTCTAAATATGCAGGCACAAAGATTTAACAAAGACCATAATTCATCAGAAACACTATCCAGATCTTAAGACGTATGAAGAAAGCGGATACAAATCACTTGCACCTAGACATTTTCATTGATAAAAAAGTGCCAAAATCAAACCAAACCAAGCCCAGTAAACCCCTACCTCATAATTGATAAAAATTGTCAAAGTCACACAAGCTTTGTTAAAGAAGTTACAACAAGCACATAGAGAGTGAAAAGAATTCGATCATTGTGTACATACTAAGGATCTAAATAGCTGAGCAGAAGATGTGATCCATTCCGCGTGGGCACAGCATCAGCAGAAAGATCGGTGAAGATACAATCGAAGGATAAGACAAATGGCTTTGAAGAGACCTGAAAGCAATAAGCAAAATATTAGTAGGCAGTTGGTATGAAATTTCACCAATACCGAATAGAAAGAAGCATCGCATCCAACACCCAAAATCAAGATATAATATTAGTTATCTTTTCCTTAGAAATAACCCAACTTAACAGATGAGTTACTAAAGGCATTGAGAAAGATAGTGGGCGTCACTGTTGAAAAATTAAAAGCATGATAGCTTTTCCATTTCTGATTAGGTACGCTCTTTTTCAGATCAGACAGCTAGAAAAATAGCAAACTAAGATATACTTAAAAAATCAACACTCTAAGAGGGGAAGGAGCAATATATTGAAAAGTGAAGTCATCAATCGTGAAGACTAAAATAGGTAGATGACGATCATTAAGTAAAAGAGAATATTCCTAC
>JAOWBN010209653.1:0-14042 GCA_028565015.1 Pinguicula moranensis | reverse complement strand
AATATGACACTACTAGTTACTTTTGGTCGCACGACTCACTTCTCGTATGAAGCATCGAGAGAGATTTAAAGATTTGTATTACGGCTTATGTAGTCGAGTGGGAGCTGTTGGAAAAAAATGTCAAGTAACGTTTTTAAATCTATTAATTAGTATTAATCGGTATTAATTTTGTGTTAATACAATTAAATACTAATTAATCCTAATTATGTATTAGGATTTGCATCCATATAAATAGATGATTCTGGCACCTATTTTATACACGCGAAAATTACATATCTCATGTGTTGAGAACCCAATTTAAATTCTCTTGAATTGCTGTCTCGCCATCTTCGGAGAAGAGATTTGAGTTCGTGGATTTATCGAGACTTTTATAGCCCCAATTTCGTTCGTGATATAATCAACCGGAAGGACTACGATCTAAACCGCATCCGCACAAAGGTATGGAATTTGTTTCACGTATTTATTAGATACGTTCTAACGGTTTAAGATATACGATCCACAGAGTCAGATTCGGCTTTGCTGTCGGATATTGCTAATTTATGTGAAGAGTGGTGGAAGGGGGGTTTATTATGAAAAGACACTCTAATTTCACAGTCTGCCAGTTTTTCTGTCTCGTTCCTTGACTTTGAAGAAGAAAGTGGATGTTCATCGAGTTTATAGGTTTCGGAATGCTCTTTTGCTGTTTGATTTTGAGGATGAGAGTATTAAGGAATTGAAGAATTTACTGATACGCTGTGTGATTTCGCCTTTGTATTTGAAGACAGAGGATGGTAGGAAGTTTGTGGCATTTTGTTAAGCTTGTTGCAGTCAAGAAGATAACCTATGTAATTAGAGTAGCATATATGGTGGAGGAGGGCTCAGTTTTCCTTCACCAGAGGGAAAGGGGGAGAAAAAGGAATAAGGAGAGATAAGATGTCAGAACATGTTTTCACTTCATAGCTGTCAACCTTCTCCAAATTACAACATATTTATAATCGTGTATTCTATCACGACTTTCTACTTCGCATCTTCAAGCGATCACGATTCTATCTATTACAAAATATAAGGGACGCTACAAATTACAACAAGAAACATCTCACTAAACACAAACGAAATTACAGGTAAAACAACCATGCGTTTTCCCACTTTCACTTTCTTCTTCTTCTTCACAATCAGTTAGGCGGTGAGGACAATTCCTTCTCAATTGGCGCCTACATCACTATCATTCTCTTACGGAGATCACCCTCTTGCCCTTTCCCTTCCAATTCTTCACTTCATCAATCGGGGTTGATACTATGTTTTGCATTCCCCAACCATCCTTCTCATTAGAAGTAAGACTACTCAAATGGAACTCTGCAAAAGGAAATCGCACTATACTATTTATTCAGAATGCGATACCGTCAGTGATATGATGGAAGATATGGAAAAGTAAGTGCGCCAACAGATTTTAGGATATTAAAATATCTGTCGCAACAACCATTGAGGCTGTGAAAGATATGCTAATAGGCATCTCTTATATCTCAGCGCTATATATGCCTAAGCAAAAGTCCGAGGAACGAATACTAAAATCCCTTAACATCCAGCAGCTATTCCCAAAGGTTCCAGTTAGGAGAAAAAGAGACATATGGACTCCGCTCACTTCGGTTTACGAATATTAGTGGATCCTGCTTCTGAGGCTCCTCATACAGAGGAGGAATAATAAGGGACAAATCTGGAGTTACTTTATTAGCTTTTTCACTTTCATTAGCAAACAACTTAGAGATAGAATCAGAGGCTAAAATACTGGTCAGCGGCATACACCAGTGCATCAACTTGAAACTTATCAAAGTGAAGTTAGAAACCTCCTGCCCTGCTCTCCTACAGAGCATCACATGATCAATCAAATGCCGATGGAAGATTAGACAAAAGGCGAAAGAGGTTAAACGGTTGCTTGAACTACATCAATCCTTTTCAATTTCTCTATGTGCAAAATCAGGTAATAAAGTGGCATATGAACTAGCTAAATGGGGAGTCACTCATGGGGACTTTCTATTCTCATCAAACGACTCTCTTCCTTCAAGTATTCAGCTACTGCTGCAGCAGGACAACGAATGATGGAATCAGTAAAGGATGATATGCCACACAACAAATACTTATTCATAAACACAAATGTAAAAAGAGGTATTTTCTGCCATACTCTTTCCTATCCCCGGATTTTCCTTGCTCAAGGTTTACCGGGAAGGTTTTAAGGAGGTGGAGAAATTTCCTACTTTAGCACATTATCCTTGAAGGGATAGGAGTTGTCCATCATGTACTATATTTTGATATTAATAAAATAACTGATTTCGGAAAAAAAAAAAAAAAAAAGACCCCTTTCTTTTTCGATTCCTTGTCCCCAAGAATCGAACTGTGGAAATTGCTGCCGGATCATTGATGCTTCTTCCCAGGTAGCCATATCAGGTGAGGATCCAGTCCAATGCACCAATAGCTGCTCCTTCGATCCGTGTTTACCAGGTACTTCCCTAACTCCAAGTATTTGAACAGGGTAAACTTTAAATTCATCATCCTTCCCAATCTCCGGGGGATTACCTGAGTTGGATTCTTTGCTTTTCAATCTTTCTTTCAGTATAGATACATGGAACACAGGGTGAATTTTAAATCCTTCTGGTAAATCAAATTTGTAGTAGGCAACTGTCCCAATTTTCTCAATAACAGTGTATGGTCTGTAAAAGCATGGAGACAGTTTCATATTTATTCTAAATTGAACAAAATTTTGGCAATAAGGATGTAGTTTTAAGAATTCCTTATCTCCAACCTGGTAGTGTCTTTCCTTCCTTATCTTATATGCACTTAATGTCATCCTTTCACGGGCTAGTAATAGATTGTCTTGAAGTACAACCTTGACACTCTCCCTTTGCTGATGGAATTCCTTGACTGATACCACTTTAATTTCTGTAGGCTGAGGTAGTGGTATATGTTGAGGTTCATAGCCATACAATGCTGTGAAAGGTGTCATCCGGGCACTTGTATGATAGGTTGTATTGTACCAGTGTTCGGCCAGAGGAAGCCACTTGCTCCAAGAGTGAGGCCTCTATGAGCACAAACAACGCAGGTATGTCTCTAAACACTAATTTACTCTTTCTGTTTGTCCGTCAGTCTGAGGGTGATAAGAAGAACTTAGGGCTAATTTCACCCCTGCAAGTTTCATTAGTTCAGACCACAATAGGCTAGTGAACACCTTATCCTTATCAGAGATGATCTCCAATGGCAATCCATGGATTGCATCAATGAAAAGTTTGGCTACTGATTTAGCTCCATAGGGGCGTGATAGTGCCAAAAAATGTGCATATTTAGTGAACATTTCCATTACTACTAGGATCAGAACTTTTCTATCAGATTTTGAAAGTCCATGCTAATACTACACCACGGATAGGGAGGAACCTTCAGTGGTTGCAACAACCCCGCATGTGAGGAAGGATCAGGTTTGCTACCAATGCAAACCCCACAACTGTTAATCCAAGCTTCTCTGTCTTTCTTCATACACTGCCACTGGAAATAAGGCCTAATTCTCTTGTATGTGGCATGTATTCTAGAGTGTCCTCCCATAGGGGAATCATGGAAAATGGTGATGATTTTCTGGCGGAGGTTATTTCCCATTCCCACACAGATCCTTCTACTCTTTCTCAACACTCATTTTTGCAGACTGTATTCAGGATAGGCGCTGTCATTTACTATCTTGGCTTGCACAATTTCTATCAATTGCTCATCTTGATCATAACTATCAATCACCTCCTCAACCCAACTTGTACTACATCTAGTAATATGGTGGAGATTAGCATTAAGTTGTGGCCCATATCTTGACTGAGCATCTGCAACTTTATTGTCAACTCCCCTCCTGTATTGTACGGTACAATCATACCCCAACAACTTGGTAGTAAGCTTTTGATGTAGCATTGTGTTCAGTCTTTGCTCTAGAAGATATTTTAATGCTTGTTGGTAAGTTCTGATAATAAAAGAAGTTCCCTGAAGATACCCACACCATTTCTTTACCGCCAGGACAACTGCTAATAATTCTTTTTCATAGGTTGATAGTGCTTGTTGTCTCTCCCCTAAGGCTTGGCTGAAATATGCTATAGGTCTCCCATTTTGAATCAAAACTACCCTTATCCCTTTATCACTTACATCCGTCTCTACTACAAATTTCTGAGTGAAATCTGGTAGAGCTAAAACAGGAGCTTTAGTCATAACCTTCTTTAGTGTCTCAAAGGTTTTTTCAGCTCCTTTATTCCAGTGGAATGAGTCTTTCTTCAGAAACAAAGTGAGTGGTCTACTCAAGGTGCAATAATCTTTTATGAATTTACTATAATAACCAGTGAGCCCAGGAAATACCCTCAAGGATTTGAGATATGTAGGTTTGGGCCAGTTCACCATAGCCCGTATCTTTGCAGCATCAGTAGACACCTCTTGCTGAGATATCACGTGGCCTAGGTAATCAACTGAACTATTGCCAAAAGAACATTTTGAAGCCTTGACAAATAGGTTTTGTTTTCTCATCACTGTCAGAACAACTTGGAGATGTTCAAGGTCGGCATCCCAGCTCTGGCTATACACCAAAATACCATAAAAAATCACTAAGACAAACTTTTTGAGAAAAACAAAAAATACTTGATTCATTAGATCTCGGAAAGTGGCTGGTGCATTACACAATCCGAAGGGCATAACCACAAATTCATATTGCCCGTGATGGGTATGAAACTGTTCTTAAAGATGTCTTTTTCTTTCATACGAATCTGGAAATATCCAAATCTAAGATCCAGCTTGCTAAAACACACTGCCCCATGTAACTCATCAAGTTGTTCATCAATGATAGGGATTTGAAACTTACTCTTCACAGTTAGATTATTTAAGTAATTGTAATCAATGCACATCTGCCATCCTCCATCCTTCTTTTTCACCAATATCACTGGAGCAGCAAAAGGACTTTGGCTCCTTCTGATCAGTCCACTGGCTAACAATTTAGCAACTATCTTTTCAATTTCATCTGTCTGAAAATAGGGTGTTCTGTAGCGTATCTATTTTTTTGGGGTAGCTCCAGGTATGAGGGTGATGCTGTGCTCAACCCCTCTTACACGTGGGAGTGTTGTAGGTTCTTGGAAGATATCAGAAAACTACATCGGGAGGTTCTGCAGACTATTCTCAAAAGTCAGACCATCATTCTTACTAGTACCACCTATGTCCTTCAGATCACCTTGCTCATTTACCAGCCAAAAACTGTGCTCATATTTCCTTGTCTCCATATTAAACATCTATGTTGTAATCCCTCTATCATTTTCATTAGTTTCATATGAGTAGACCCATCCAATCACTGCTGTCAGGCCACCATTAATTAGCTTGGACATTTTTTTGGCTGAAATCATTTTCAGCTCCTCCACTCTTTTGATTGCCTGTATGGTATAGCTTGGTCACCTTTATACAGAGTCACAATCATATCATTGTAGTTATATAATACCGGACCATGCTTCTTCAGCTAGTTGCCTCCAAAAATTAAGTCATAACTACTTAATGGGAAGGTTCTTGGGCTGTAGGAGAATTCATACCCTTGCATCTTCCACTTGGTATTCTTGCATCTTACTTTACTCACATTCCTAACCCCATCAACAACCTCCATTGTCTTTGATTTAACGTACTCCGGTTTGCATGTCATCCTCTCAGTAAATTTTTGATCTAGTAAGCAGTGTGAACTACCTCCATCCACTAGTACATGCATCAACTCCCCCTTATACAATCCTTTAATCCTCTCTGTGTTTAGTTCAGTATTCCCAACAATAGCGTTTATAGATAGAGTACCCTCATTAGTTTCTTCTTCAACCACATCTTCTGCTACTTCATCACCTACTGCTTCCTCCTGTGTGAGATTTGGTTATGCTTGCAACATGCAAATTTTAGCAGAACATTGATGCCCTGGGGAAAAAGGGCCACCACACTTAAAGCAGAGCTTCTTTTCAATTCGTTCCTTGAGTTCAACTGCTGTTAACAATTTCCTTTTCACCTGAGGAGGAGGTAACTTTGTTCTATTCGTGTGTAACAGCTCCTGGCCTAATAATGGGTCTAGTGCTTAGTTTAAGGATAGTACTAGTAGTAATTTTATCAATTAAAGAGTTCACTCTGAACTCTTGTTCCTTAGAAACATCAATTGCTCCATTAAGTGTCCTTGGATGATGAGATTGTACAGCCAAACGTAGTCCAGGTTGTAGACACCCAATGAACTTCTCCAGATAAAAATTCTCATCAAATACAGGAAAGGATATCATAACTGCAAAGGCTATTGCATCATATCTTCTCAGAATATCCTATAAAGATTCTTGTGCTCCCTGCTTTAGGCACATAAAGTCATCAAGCAGAGCTCTTGGATTTGTCATTTCATATCTATTGAGAACTGCTGCAACAAAGTCCTCTCACACAGTAGGTGTGCGGTATCTGAGTGTTCTAAACCATGCATCTGCATCTCCCTCCATATGCATCCTTGCAAAATCCACTCTCTCATGATATAAGATGCCAGTGTAGATAGAAAAGTACTTCTCACACATCTCAATCCACGAGCGAGCTTCTTTTCCACTGAAACGTGGGAAATCTGCTAAGGTAACTTTCCTTTTCTCACTCGACCCAGATCTTCATATCCATATTACTCTACTTCTGCTCCTGTGTTTAATACAGGGGCAACCTTGTTTTGTTCACCCAAAGGCATATCCTTGACCTCTGCTTTCTTCATTGGGGGGGGGGGGGCAAGATTGATTGATTGTTGTTCAGCTTCTGAACCATATCAAGTACGGCATTGAGTTGAGTCTGCATAGTTTGTTGGAAGGTGAGCATACTCTATCTCATCTCCTCATTAGCAGAGTTTGTACTTGTCTCATCTCTTCTGTAGCAGAGTCTAACTCTGTCTTAAGCTCCTTTACAGTGTTGTCTAAGGTATCTTGAGGTGCTACTGGAGTAGGCTCTTCAGAACTAGAAGATCCAACTGGATTTTTTTCCAAATGCTGCCTCCTGCTTCATCTTTGTCATTTCCTCTGTTGCTTCAAAGTAAGTTGCCTTGGTTGGGGGATCAACCATGACTTGTGGTTTCTGGTTTCTTGTTTTAGCAATTTTGACTAATTGTGGTTGGATACGTATGTTAACAAAGCTCTGATACCACTGTTAAGCTTCTTGTGGTCAAGAAGAAAACCTATGTAATTAGAGTAACATAAATGGTGGAGGAGGGCTCAGTTTTCCTTGGCCAGAGGAAAAGGGGGAGAAAAAGGAATAAGGAGAGATAAGATGTCAGAACATGCTTTCACTTCATAACTGCCGACCTTCTCCAAATTACACATATTTATAGTCGTGTATTCGGTCAAGACTTCCTACTTCGCATCTTCAAGTGATCATGATTCTATCTATTACAAAATATAAGAAACGCTACTAATTACCAAAAAAATGTTTAACTAAACACAAATGAAATTACTGGTAAAACAGTCACGTGTTTCCACTTTCACTTTCTTCTTCACAACAAGTTAGGCGGTGAGGAAAATTCCTTCTCAATTGGCGCCTTGATCACTATCATTCTCTCACGGCGATCACCCCTCTTGCCCTTTCCCTTCCAATTCTTCACTTCATCAATCGCGGTTGTGACACATTTATCTTTTGCCTTAGTTTGCAGCTCACAAAAGAAGTCTGTGCAATGATAAAATCACAAATATCATTTGGACGTAAATTATTGTTGAGGCATATCGTGAAATTGTTTATTAAGCATGGATGGCGTTGGAGAGGGAACGCGAGTACGAAATGGAGAATGGCATTTTGCAGGGGTTGATTGTGTTAAATGTTGAAGAATTATTGGAGAAATTTTTTATTGTATTTGATTTGTATGATTTACAATTTGTCAAATAGCCAGATAAAAGAGACAATCTTTGGGAGGATCCCGGATACTTTGGAAAGAATTGATTCGTTCCAAGATATTCTCTCCTAATTCCAACACTCCCAACCAAGTTGAATTTGAGGGTCTCCGATTCTCAACTTGCACAAGACATCATTAAATGCTTGACCTGTGACAACCTTTGTTACAATGTCGGCGAGTTGATCTTTTGATCTCACAAATGGTAAAGTTGCAATTTTTTCTTTAATAAAGTGTCTGTCCACTTCAATATGTTTAGTTTGATCGTGTTGTACTGGATTCTCGGAGATGCTGATTGTTGCTTTATTGTCACATCTTAATTTACAAGGTCCTATTATCGGTTGCTCTAGCTCGACTAATAATTTATTTAGCCACATAATCTCAGTGATTCCTCGTGCCACTCCTCTAAATTCTGCTTTTGCACTCGATCGGGCCACCATATTTTGTTTTTTTACTTCTCCATGTCACCAGGTTTCCTCCTACAAACAAGAAGTATCCGGCTGTTGACCTCCTGTCTACCGGATTCCCTGCCCAATCAGTGTCGGTATATCCATGAATCTTAAGATGACCATTTCTTTTAAAGTTGATTTCCCTTTCAAATATATGATTATTCTTATTGCAGCTTCCATGTGAGCTTCTTGAGGACTGTGCATTAATTGACTAATAACTCCCATTGCGTATGCTATGCCAGGTCGAGTGTGAGTCAAGTATATGAGTTTTCTCACCAATCGTTGATATCAGTCTTTGTCGGCTGCAAGTGCTTTTTCAATCATCTGTAGCTTGTGATTCAAGATAGTCGGTGTATCAGTAGGCTTATAATCTATGAGACCCGTTTCTGCTAGTGCTTTTTCAGGACATATTTTTTTTGTGATATAAAGATTCCTTCTTGCGTTCTCTTGACCTCTATACCCAGGAAATATTTCAATTCTCCTAGGTCTTTCATCTCGAAATCTTTGAATAGATTTACTTTGAGCTTTGTTATTTCTGACGGGTTATTTCTTGTGATTATCATGTCATCAACATATATAATAAGACATGTAATTAGTTCCTTGTTTCTCTTGAGGAATAGAGTATGGTCAGAGTTACTCTGCTTGTATCCACATTGTTTCATAGCCATGGTGAAGCGTCCGAACCAAACTTGAGGTGATTGCTTGAGGCCATATAAAGCTCGCTTCAATCTGCATACTTCATTAGGCTGAAATGTCCCTGCAAATTGGGGAGGTAGCACCATGTATACTTCTTCTTTGAGGTCTCCGTGAAGGAATGCATTTTTTACATCAAATTGATGAAGTGATCATTCTAGATTTGCAGCGATAGAGAATAGTACTCGGATAGTATTATTTTTTTGCAACTGGAGAGAATGTTTCAGAGTAATCAATTCCATATGTCTGAGTATATCCTTTAGTTACTAGTATGGTTTTGTGTCGTGCAATTGATCCATCTGCCTTGTGTTTAATCGTGAATATCCATTTACATCCAACTGGGTGATTCCCGTTCGGCAACTTACACCTGTCCCATGTGTTATTTTTTTGTAGAGCCTCCATCTCACCCTCCATAGCTTGTCTCCACTCTCTCCGTTCTAGGGTATCCTAGAACGTGCTCGGAATTTTTGTAGTAGCCAGTGCTGTTTGTCTTCCCGTGATTAGATTTGCCATTGGGTATCGGGATGCCTTTGGTTCATATTTAGGTACATATCTTTTTGGAGGAATGCCCCGTGTGCTCCTGGCAGGTAGCACATATCGACTCTGTGTCTCACCTGTCTCAGATTCTGGAGCTACATTTTTATCATTAGAGTAGATTTAAGCAAAAATTTCTTTAGACGGAGACTTGGGGTAGGGAGATGTTACCATAGGATCTTCAGACGAGAGTGGTGAGCGATCTTCTGGCGTAGAGTCATGTACTAAAGGATTGGGACCATTGCATGCATACCTTCTGGATTGATCAACCAATTTAGGGGGCATGTTTCAAGCTTGCCCTCCTGACCACTGGATTGGGTATGATAAAAGTATTCAGTCTGAAGAAAGTGACAATTCATGGTCGTGTGGATGCGGTGAGTGGTTGGGTCAAAGTAACGATAGCTTGTGAATTCCATAACCAACAAACACACATGGCACATGGATCAAACTTTTTTTCTGTCAACCCGAGGGATATGGACAAACACGGAACATCCGAATACCCTAGGTGGAAGATTTAACACAGAGAGTACCTGTGTAGGGTCTGGAGCGGTGTCCCGAGGTCAAGGATTTTGGTAGGAATGCGGTTGATTAGACAAACCACGGTGGCAACTGCCTCAGGCCAGAGAGTTTTGGGTACATGGGACTCAAGCATAATGGTAAGGGTAATTTCAAGGATAATCCTATTTTTTCGTTCTGAGACACAATTTTGTTCATGTGTATGAGAACAGGTGGTTCGATGGAGGAGCCCTTTATCGTGGAAGTAAGAGCAAAAAATATCAAAAACCAATTTGACTCGAATCAGGTGAATGACCCCATATATCAGAATGAACAATACATAAAAGTTCCTGAGTACGAGTGTTATTGGAATGGTACGAATGGCGATGACTTTTTGCAAGATAACATGTATCACAAGAAATAGAGGTCTGGTGTTTAAAAAACTGGGGAAACAAAATTTTAAGATAACCATGCGAGGGGTGCCCCAATCGTCGCCACAGCTAAGCCTGCCGGTCAATTGTCCCATGAGCCAGTGCTGCGGTCCCATGTTGAGCTACATCATTCACATAATACAATCCCCCCCGCTTAGTGCCACGCCCAACAAAATGTAGGATACATGAGAGCAATATAGTTTAGTTATTTTGTCATGTGACTGTTAGATAATAATTTGCATGATAGAGCAAGAACAAATAGGGAATTTTTTAATTTCAAAGTAGGAGATAGCGCGATGGTTCCTGCGCCCTGTACTGGTGTCATGCCCTCATTGACAGTTTGAATCTGAGTCTTTCGAGGAGCAGTGAGTGTGAGTAAATCCGTTCGATCATTAGTCATGGTGTTTTTGGACCCACAATCAAATAGCCATTTAGGGTGTTCCATAGAACCAGAATCTCGAGCTGAGTAGGCGGCAGAGTAACCAATATCAAAACACATGGGGGGGAAATATCGAGGATTTGATATTGTGGGGCATAGTGTTTGTTTTTTTATGGTTGGCATGTTTGAATGAGATGTGAGCATTTTGTGTGGGGGGGAGGGGGTTCGGAAAATGGGAAGAAGTGGGCAAACTCTGTAATTTTTTAGAACTAGACGGACTTGGCTGCGAATTTGGCGATGTGCATGGGTCATTTTTGGGTTTGCGAGAAATATGGGGCATGCGATTGGATTTTAAATTTGTATGGATTTGTTTTGTAGATTTCGATTGAATGGAGGTGGACATCTCGAAATTTTGAAAAGTCATGGATTTTTGAGTCTTGAAGACACGTGCGCCTCGATCATCGGGAAAGAAACCTCGAGAACTCTATCCGTCTCTTTCATCGGGGGAGAAATCTCGAGAACTCCGTCCGTCTCCTTTTCTCTCTCGAGAAATTTTTTTCGTTGCCTCGTTCAATGAGATTTGGCTCTTGAAGGCTCTGTTCGTCGCCGTTTCTTTCGAGAATTTCATTCTCACAAACTCTTTCTCCTGAAATAGGACAATTGAGGGCTGAAACATTATTGTTGGTCTTACCTTCATCATCGAGACTTCCTCTCCTGTTAACTGTTTCGGTTACGGCGGCGACTCCACCAAAGGCCGATGCGCCATGGGACCATTTGCCGCTACTGGTGGCATCCGAGGTTCCCACTGCGGTCGCCACTGTGCCGCCTCTTATTTCTTTCTTGCCTCCCGAGCAATCCGGATACCCGATCCTTTTGTAGCACTTCTCTGTTGAGTGACCGGTTTATCCGCATTCTTTGCACTAAAGTCTATCTGGGTAACCAACGCGGCGATAACATTGCTCCTTCGCATGGCCATATCTGCTGCATTCGAGGCAGACCAGTTTTGTCTCCCCATCCAATCCTCGGAGTGGTGACTTAGCAAATTTTGCTAAATCTAACCGAGAACGAGAAAAGAATCCGATTCCCACCCCCTGTGATGTATCACCGTGGCCGCTATGTGCCGGGTTTAAAATTCCCAGGTGCGCGGATTCACGGCGGAATGCAGCGTAAGCTGCTTCTACTGAGGGAAGATGGTCATTTTTTAGTAGATTCCTCTTTACAGAATCATAGTCTTCTTTGACAGCGGCTAGGAATTGAAAGAGTCATGTCTCTTGTCGGAGACGACTGAAAGTCACGATGTCCTTTGGGAAAGTCATTGGATTTGGTTGCCTTCGGTCTATCTCTCACCAAATTCGTTGAAATGTGCTATAGAGATTTTCCAATGTCCCTTCCAGTTGTTGTCGGTTTGCTGTGACCGTGAGGTCAAAGATCTGGAGTGAATCTCCGCCGCTATTGTACGTGACTGTCAGTCCGTCCCATAATTCTTTCGCCGTTGGATACTCTGCAAAGTTATTCACCAGATTGTCTTCTATGGCATGCAGAATCCATGAACAAATATTCAAGTCGGTCTATTTCCACTTTGAAAAAATTGGATCTTGGCTAGACGGAGGAGGAGGTGTTCCGGTGATGTGGCTGAGTTTTCCTCTTCCTCCAATTGCCATTTTCATGAGCCTTGACCACAACGAATAGTTTTGGTCATTGAGTTTCATTGCGATCGAGATGGTCTGAGTGTTTTCTTAGGAAGTCATTTGTTGGAGAAGTCGAGCGATTTGGTCAGACAGATCTCCCGAAGCTTGGCTATTTTTTGCCGCTAGGATGAGTGTCTTGTTTAGGCCGTCGTCGCTCATCATTTCCCAGCAAAATTGGTAGATGATGAGGCCCTGGATTAAATCCACTACTCTGATACCATGTTAATTCTTGAAGATTTGTTGAAGAAATATGTTGAAGAATTGTTGAAGAAATATTTTCTTGTATATAATTTGTATGATTTACACTTGGTTAAATAGCCAAACAAAATAGACAATTGTTGGAAAAAATCTCGGATACTACTGAGAGAATTAATTCTGATCCCGAATACTTCGGAAAGAATTGATTCATTCCACGATATTCTCTCCCGATTCCAACAAATGGAACAAGCAAAGAGTCCAAGTCGTCACATAGTGATGTTCCCATTCATGGCACAGGGACGTCTGATACCATTCATGGCATTAGCAAAAAAGATGCAAAAATGATTCAACTTCACAATCACCATTGCCATCGCATCCACACCTCTCAACATCCGTTACCTCAAAAACACCATTGAAAAAATCTCCACAAACATGCCGGCGATCCGCCTCTTTGAGCTACCGTTCAACGGCTCCGACCACGGATTGCCACCGAACACAGAGAATATGGAGTCTATCCCACTCAAACGAGTCTTGAACCTATTCTACGCGTCGGCCTATCTCGAAATACCCTTCCGACGACTTATTGAATATATCATCACCGGGGACGGCTGCACGCCGCTGTGCATCATCTCAGATGTATTCATCGGATGGACCAACAACATCGCGAAAGAATGCGGAACCGTGAACGTGGCCTTCACCACCGGAGGTGCGTATGGCAGTGCTACATACGTGTCGATGTGGCAACATTTGCCGCACCAAAAAATAGAGGAGTGCAAGCTTCGAATGCTGGGATTTCCCGATTCCCACATCTTCCACATCACGCAGCTTCACCATTTCGTGCGAGTTGCAGATGGGTCGGATTCGTGGTCAAGATTCTTCCAGAAACATATTGGTGAATGTCGTTCTTTCCTTGTCCATTGTGCTCAACTCAATTTGTTTCGTTCAAAGCTTCACATCTGCGCAGTTAGTGACCAAGGAAGTGTTGAGAAAAGGCCAAGAAACAATTGGACGGCTAAAGCAGCCCCATAAATGCCATGCCCCAACCCAAACTATTGAGAAAAGCCAAGAAACAAGGAGACGACTCAATCAATACTTTGTAAAGGAAGGAAGAATCCCTTATTTTCGCTATCCTAGTCTATAAAATCAAATGTATCAAACAAAAATTATATGAAGAAATATACAAGCTGCATTTCAATTCATTTCTTACGTGTTAACGTGTTAACAGTATGAACAAGAGACATCAAACCATGATGAAGGTATCACAAACGGCAGACCATGAGTCAGAAACTG
>JAOWBN010209642.1:0-14042 GCA_028565015.1 Pinguicula moranensis | reverse complement strand
TGTGTGTTGCTTCTTAAAGTGACGTTATTAGCACGTTTTAGAAATTCTTTTAGACTTTACTTAAGCTTCTTAGACTAGATCCGAGATTGCATGTATCTTGTCTTTTGAGATTTGTTCGGACTTGTGTATCCTGTAATTTTTCTCGAAAGATAATATAAGCTACGAGAGCATCCGATTCTGGAACTCAACGAGAATTAGCGGGATCTAAGGAGACGGTGAACCTCGGTCCTTAAATTGTGTCTTCGATTATTTTTCTGTATTTTTCTTTACAAAGATATTCAACTAAACGTTTACTAACAACTTTGTGAAGTGTAAAAAGAGAAATCCGACCAAATAAACTCAACATATACAAAGAGGTCATTTCCGTTGCGATCCAATATGCATTGCGCCAGTTGATATTTTGAATTCCAACAACTTCACTAAATAGAAGCACTGAAATTTAATAGAGTTATTTTGCTCTAATCCACTATTAACACAAAGCTAAAAGAATTGTCAATGATGATTCTTCTAACTCCATTTACGATGGACAAGTATACAAGATGCATGTAAAACTACAAAAATGCATGTAAAACTATGCCAAAGTAGTAAAATTTTTGTTTTACTAATTTTTATTTGGGTAAACAACATTTTACCCCTGCTGAATTTGCATGTTCCGAACACTCCCATGAACTCATTTTTTTTATACTTGATCCCCTCATCCACTAAATATTGACAATTTTACCCTTATAACATAATGATCCCTCAAATTTAAAATAATTATATAAAAACCAAAGAACTTTATTTATTTTAAAATAATAACATTATACACAAATTCATCATCTAAACATAATCTCACAAGCAATACACGAATTCCATCAAGTAACTTTAAATTCTTTCAAATTACAATACAATAGTAAGATACCATTCCATACCAATACAAAATGGCATGTCCCTACAACAAAATGCTACTGTTATATTATAAAAAATAACATAATCTCGCCGGAGGAAACAACAAAAGTTTTGCTGACATTGGAGCAACTTGACAAAACAAATAGGAATTGCATGATGCAGTTTCTTGCATCCTTAAACAATGCATCAAATATCATCATCCCCATTAATCAGTCACTATAGAATAATTTTTGTTTGAAAATGTCTGACTGTTGAAAAGAGTCTTACCGATCCTACTGATCTAAGTAATAAAATTTATAACATTAAGTATGCAGAAGTATATTTGAAATATTGAGTTTTAATGAGTGTAAAATGCAGAAAACGAACTTTATAAAGATAAATAACTGAACATACTATTTTAGTGTTGAACAGCAATGCTTTCGGCTATACTAATAGTTCCAGTTCTTGCTCCATTCCACATTGAGTACCCCTTACCTTAGTCAGTATAGCAGATATAGCATATTCACAAGGAATACCAGTTAAGTTAGGTCCCAGTAAAGATTTTGCTTATGTTTACATTGACTTTAATAATGTAACATAACTCCATGCTCATGCTCATGAAAAATCATTAGGACCAAGAGGAGTGATCATGTTTGAGATAGGGAATATACTCTACAAGACTCCAACTTTATTCTTTGTCATGGCCATTGGATTGGCTATATTGCTATCAATAATCCATCTAACTATGGACTATGGTACCTAAGTTTCACACGGATCCAACAAGAAATTTGTTATGCAGACACCATGTACAACCAATTTTTCCTCATCAAATACATTTTTTTTTATAGAAGATGCATTCTCTTGCCTAGAATCAAATGATAAGGATAAATTAATTAATAGGTTCTGCCAGGTGAGGAACATGCATGATTAGGATAGGTTTAACTTCCAAATATTTTTGGAGATGCTATAACCGCCAATTGTTGGCCAGGCTTGCAAGGAATTGAAAACACAAACAAATAGTCGTCAGTTCACGAAGAAAAAAAAAGGCAGTTGAATTAGATTTCAGTGTAAGTAAAAGGCCAAAATCCTGCTCCCAGCCAGTGAGAGCAATATTGATGGGATATGAATGGGTGGGGCCTGGGGAGTCTTTTGTTGGAAGTGTGATCCATAACCACTCCAGAAAAAACAAAATGAGAAGCAGATATTTTGAAACTGTGTTCTCTGTTTATTCCGCTCCTAAGCTGCATATAAATAACACTTGTCGCAAATCTAAGGACTCAACTGACTCGATAACTACGAATGGAAATAACTAACTCTTGATCAAATATAAAGAAGATTGACAGCGTTAATCAACTAGGGAGACAACTTAGAGGATCGAAACAGCTAGAGTGGGTTTGGTAGTCGTATTATATATATTTGGCTTCGCGGATGACTGTAGATATCTCTCGGACAATATTTTTAGCCATTGTTTGTTAATGGCCGAACGGGATATTGGCTGCGAGAAAACCAGTGTTTGGTAATTGAGATTCATACAATGGATTTCCCCCAAAATCTTTAATTTGACGTCCATTTACGTAATTGCCATCCGAATTCGAGTATAAAAACTATGTATTTTACCCCAACCCTAAATCCCTATTCCGTCGTTTGTCTTCTCAAAAACTCCAAACGCCGCATCTTTATAGATGAATACCGTGTCGTCGTCCGCACCGTCGCCTAGTGAAGCCGCCCACAAGATTCACCATGCGCATGACCGCCCAGGCATACAAGGTGTTGTTTAGGCACAAGCAAACCCCAGATCAAGAGACCTTCTCGACGGACAGGGTGCCGCTACACGCGTTACGTTGTCGCCTAGTGAAGCCGCCCACAAGATTATCCTTGCGCGTGTACGCCCGAGCATACAAAGAGGGGCGCAGGTACCCGCCAAGTTGGCACCTTGGAGCACCCGCCGCAGATCCGCTAGGCGGAGAAGCCCGGGTTAAGCGAGAGTGTCAAGTCTAAGACGTGGAGATGGATCCCATCGCCATTGAGGATGTTCCCTCTTAGTATTATGTACATAGTGGCAGTGCAATGAAACTTTTGGAACTATTTTGCAATGGAGTTCTTGGATCCATCATGATTTGTTGGAACTATTTTCTTGGAACTATTTTGTACTGAAGTTGCTGGACTTGGTGGTTTTGCATTGTGCAACGTGGTTTTACCGGTTTTGCATTGTGACTATGAAAGGCAGTGTTGATTGCAGCATGTGTAGTGTAATGTAGTATAGTGTAGTGCAGTATAGTGTACTGCAGTGTATTGTTTTGTACTGTAAGACAATGTAGACATATAAATGTCGTGCAGTGTAGTGCTCAGTGTTTATTGAATGGCTTCTCCACAGATTTACCATTGCAGCGTTGATGGTAGTGTTCACGGCAACAACTTCTCCACAGCTGAGCAACATTTCCAAATTGTATGCACCTTGGCTGCAAACACACAAGCCAAACACAACATAAACCATAACCTACAAAAACACAAGCCAAACATAACATAAACCATAACCTGCAAACACACAAGCCAAAAGTATTCCTGAAGCATAGTTCATGGCAGATGACGATGAAACATTACAAATATAGTAGCATTGAAATCCCAATGTGATGAAGCACATTGCAGGCATGGACATTGTGAAACAGACAATCTGCACAACAGTATGTTATATGTTGGGCTCCTACACCTGATGTGTTGAATAGTAAGGCCCCAGAAGTATTACCTGCACAACTACACAGTACAACTGATAAAAAAAAATGTTCAAGCTGAACCAAATTTGAACTGCAATATTGAACAACATAATCTTGAAGTTGTGAATGAACCAAATCTGAACTGCAACAAGCATATAGAACAATATCTTGCGCATCAACTGAACAACACTGAAATGTTCAAGATTATCAACATTTTCCTAATCAACATCAAAGAAAGCAGCATTAAGGTTATCAGCCCTACATGTTCTGGATTGTCCAAAAATACAACAAGTTTTGAATGTCAATTAAGTTGCCCTTCAAGAAACAACCAAATAAATTATGTGCGGCCTTCTCCATCCATATGATTCCAGTAATAGGATTGTCCTTCATTCTTAAGCAGGTGATCAACAAGGCAGATTCTCTGGGTGGCATTCAGTTCTTCAAGTCCTTCGAGATGCATAAGCAACCGGGCAATTTTCTCCATTTAGACTCATCATCCAACACATGCTCTTGTTTGGAGAACAGTCTTTCCACTCTAGTGAAGAATGCATCCACATTGGAGAGGGTGTCTCCTGCTTTAGAGGCTAAGCTAGGTTGACTATCCGCCTTCGACCTCCTACGCCTCCCACGGCTTACGCTAGAAGCACCATCCACGCCAGACTGTGATTTATCAGCAACAGGAGTGCCAATTGGCTCTGATTCTTGAATGTCTTCTTCGCCAAAAATTGTCGATGATTTCTTGCCACTCTACTGGTGTCACGGGAGGTTCCTTCTCCACCACTAGATAGTCCCTTACACCTAACCATGTTGCACGGTACTGGTCGAATAGCTCACACCATAACTCGTAGTAATGGAAGGACTTCCCTCTTAGTGCTAGATACTTGCTAATTAGCGTACAATGTAGGAAAGACACATTACTTGTGCAAGGTCGTTCCACATATCCTCATAGTCCATGATGATGGTGTGCGACCCTTGGTCAATGGCTACTCCACTCAACTTTGAGAATTCATTGAGTAAACGGTATTGTTTATCACAGTTATGCAGCTTGTTCTCAATGTTCTTGGCTGTGATTGCACTGCCTTCCACCAACAAACTCACATAGCTTTTTGGTGAGTACCCTGCCTCCAGCCCTGGCCGGCCTTCCATCCTTCAAGCATTAACTCCTTCAAGGCAGTAAGCAGGGCCTTTTTCTTCGTTCGGAGTAAGGTATACTTTCTTGTTGTTGATTGGCTCATGTGCAGGAGCTTTGATCTTCTTCCTGGTGGCCTCATTCATAGTTCCCGGACGTTTGGAAGGGGTTGTGAGATTAGATCTAGTCTCGGGAGTTGGTTGAGATAGCTCATCAAGTTGCTCAGAAGTCACACCCTCCTTCTTATCACATTTGCTCGATGCATCCATACGTTTTTTTCCTACATAGACGCAACATATAAATCCAACAAAGCGTTTACAGTCACAAACAAATTAATAAAGTTACAACTAATATAAACCAAGTAATTGAAGTCACAACAGCTTGATAAAGTCACAACATGATGGCCAACAATGAATGAAAAAAGTCACAACATTACAAGAATTGATTTTCAACATAAAAATTCAAGTCCATCAACTAGCCTCGGTTGAATGGTAGGTCTGCCAGAGCTCATTAGCTAAAGTCTCCCTGAATTCATTCCATCATGGAGACAAATTCACAGACTGAATATGATCCTCTATCTCATCCGTAGCAAGATTAGGCTCTTCAAGTCCAGAAAGGGGTTGTGTTGCGGGATCTAGTAAAGGATCCATAGGTGTTACGTTGATGATAAAATTGTGAAGCAACCCACAAGTTAGAATGATATCACATTGTGTTCTAATCTGATAGTATATTGGGCTCCTTAACACAGTGAAGCGCTTATTCGGAATACTGAAGGCCTCTCTATAACATTTCGGGCAGATGCGTGTCGCAGATTGAAGGGTTCTTTGTAATTCTACGGTCTATAATTTGCACCACCCCATTCCTGAAGATGATACCTCATCTGCCTATATAAAGTTAGAAAACCCTGACCATTTGTGTATCCACTGTCACACATGTAATAAGTTCCTACAGGGGCAAACAAGTCAAAATGGTAATTACATGAAAAGACCATCAATGTTTGATTTTTCAGATTTTACTAACCATTTTGGACCTTCAATCCATTATTACGAGTGACTGCATCATGTAGCACGCGGCCATCTACAGTTAAACCCTCCCAGCCAACCAACATACAGACCAAAATCTCTTGAGTGTCACAAACTTCAAGGACATTTGTTGCCAAATCACCTTTCCTTGTCCGATATCTTGGTTGGTCTTCTACTTGAATACGAAGCATGACATATGTACCGTCCAGTGCGCCTATGTATCCATAATTGCAGTATGAACATTGTGAGAGGGCAACAATAAACTGTCACTAAAGAAATATAGGTAGTACAGTTACCTGAAAGCACTTCCATCTCTTATCAACAGTTGTTTCATAGACTGGAGTAGGTTGAACTAGTAGTATACTATGCAGCTTAAGCACAGCCCGCAGTATCTAATGGAATGCTTGGCTGATGGTCTGGTCACTTAGCTGAAAATCATATTGCAATATCCTATTTTTCCGATGGTGTGCAAGTGCGCATAGGAATTTAGCAACCTTCTCAACTATGGACACGTAATGGTCGTCTGTCAAACCACAATCATCTCTCAAAACTCTACACAGCTTCATGAAAGCTTGGTTCGACATCATCAAGTTCTTGAAACATTCCCTGTTAGTCTCTTGAGTAGTTCGTTCTAGGAACGTCAATCTTTCAGAAATTTTGTCTGATATCAAGTATTTAAGAGAGACACTCCGATCACGCCTGCACTTACACGTATGTGATCGTGTGGCACTATTCAGCGCTTCAACGAATACTCTTGCGCATGCCGAAAAGCTCGCAACATCCATTGCTTGAAAATGCATGAGTAACATAATCATTTATGTTTTAATGGAATAATAAAGATGGCATTTGGATACTCTTTTGGTAACGTAAACCAACACAAAACATGTTGGCAACCAAACAAATTTTACATAAGCAATTCGTTACAATCCAAACAAGATAAGGTTAGAGCTAGGTACTACATAGATCAACTATCACAGAAGCAATTTAACAATTTTGAATCATCCTATGCGTTGTTACTACATAGGCAATTCGATAAAATCCCAAAAAGAAAAGGCTAGGATTTGGCACTATATAGATCAACTCTCACATAAGCATTTTAACAATTTTGAATCATCCTAGGGTTTATTTAATTAGTAGCAACACAAAGTATAAAACTTCATCCACCTCTGAAATAAATGTCAGAATCCAACACCTGCCCATCGGGTCTCTGCCCTTAGTCAATTCACTATTTCTTAGCCTAGGGGTTTGGCACTACATAGATAAACTCTCACATAAGCATTTTAACAATTTTGAATCATCCTAGGCTTGCACTACATAGGCAATTTGATGCAATCCAAACAAGAAAAGGCTAAATCGTCAATACAGTAACCCTAGGCTCCGCAAAACTGGAAGAATATGTACAAGTACATAGGTAAAAACTAATATAAAATCCAAATAGAGGCAAGCCGTGGTAAATACAAATGCAAAATTGAAGAACGTAAATAGTAAACGAATGTAAAGAGAAAAAATGAGGTTTACTGAAAATGAAGAATATAGACAAATGGTCAGAGGGCTGTCTCCGGAAAGGAGAGGTCTCTGAGGGCAGAGACAACCTTTTCGCCTTGAAGATTTATGCTGCAGAGGAAGAGTTTGCGAAGAACCATTATCCGTAGGGAAGGGGATAGCGTCCACACGTGTACCAAAAAAAGATAAAGACGGATAACCCTCTGTTATCACACTTTATCCGGCTTACGACGGGCTACCAAACGTAACCTTAGAGATTGAAACTGATCTTGTACTGAAGACTCCCGGTAAGTCACACAATCCGCAAACTTGGTTGGGCTTCGTTTAATACGAGTGCGCCTGCTCAAGGTGTTTGGGACATTTGTATCAAATATAGAAGGTTGATTCTGAGTATATGAGAACTTACCGCCTGGCTACTCAAAATCTTGTTTCTTGAAATCCTTTTTTGGAATTGACGGGTAGGGGTGGGCATTCAGAATTCGAAATTCAGAATTGTCCATTTTCGATCCAATCCGTATTTTGTTTTGAAGTGATATTTGATTTCCGTTTTGTTCTGTATTGGAATTCAGAATTCGGAATTTGGAATTCGGAACGATGTTCGAAAATTCGAAATTTCCGAACAATAATAAAAAAATTCAAAAAAAGTATTTTGAAAAAAAGAAAAAAAAAATTGAACCAAAAGTTTAATTATAAAAAAAAACTGAACTATGTTATTTCAACCTTGCAGGATATATCATACATTAACAACTAAACTAATACAAAATTTGACTTAAGTAGTTTCAGTTATTGACCTTGAATCCCTTGATCAGACTATAGAACCACAAGTTTAATTAACACAATACATTTCTTCCACAAACCCAACAATTTCTCTGCATCAACATCATCATCTCATTTAGAAGGAACAAGAACACTTAGGCTGAAGCCATTAATGCTCTTTCACACTGCATCAAAAATTCAAAATTCAAACTCAAAAGATGCCACCTAAAAAATTTAGCACAACTAGGCTTGGGCGTTTGGAATTCGAAAATTCGGAATTCCGAACAGTAATTCCGATTTTGATCCGAATTGAATTCGGAATCAATCTACAGTTCCAAATCCGATCCGAATTTCCGATTTGGATTTCGAGTTCGGAATTCGAAACTGTTCAAAATTCGGAAATTCGGAATTCCGAACATCATTTGCCCACCCCTAGTGTCTTCATCTAGATCTACTGCCAGACATTTAAAAAAAATAAAAAAATTAGGGTGTGCTAATTTTTTTTAGTGGGGAACAATTTGGACCCCGGGGCAGGGACTGAACTGGCACATGCCTAGGTTCGCTCTAGTATCTACTGATAAAAGAATAAAGAAGAATCTAAAAGTTGAAATCAAACAATGGCGGATTTTTTTTTACCACGTGGGCATTTTCACCAAACATTTTTAACCAAATGGCATCTTTCAACAACCCAATTGTCAAAAAACAATTGTCGAAAGATTAAGGAATGCAATGTTTGCTTAATTAGACCACCAATCATGGACCTCAATATTTCGTCAACTGGTTTGGCGAAAGTTTGAAGAAAATTTTCCAATATGTCGAAAGTTTGAAGAAAATTTTCAAATATGTCGAAAGTTTGTGGTCTTGCCTTAGAGAGGTCACCATTACCATCTCCTAAATCTCCTGTTGCCATCCGCCAGGAGAGGGAACCCACCCCTCGCCATCCGCTGCATACCCCCCCTGCCGCGCAGTTTGGCACTCAAGTAATTTTTTGTGTTGGGGGTAATTATTTAGATTTTGTAATCCCCCACTTGCACGGGATTTTTGGCTCACAGTTCTGCCATGCCGCGAATAAAGGTCTCAAGGTGAACTTCCAAATGGCCAGACCTCTCCTCCATGGTGGCTATACAGTCCTCTAGCATAGTGGAAGTCGAGTTTCCATCATCCTTTGTGATATTTGAATCATTCTTGGCCATTAACCTGTCTGCACCATAAACAATAAACAAGATTAGAAAATAGAGTTAATAAAAGCTCACTTCATCAAATGTAAATCACAAAATTCACTTTATTAAATTTGTATCAAAAAAAGTCCAGTGAGGGAACGGGTTCACTTGCTGTTATCACTATCTTTGTTCTTTAAAATTCCAATTCACGTGCAATGAGAATTAGGATGTAAGAACTACTTTATGGATGAATATCAGACAAGAAAGGTGGTCGGGAAAGCACTACAAAATGACTCCAAGAACAAACAAATCAATGCAAATTGGGATATAATTTAATAAAAAAAAATACCCCCAAAATTACAAAAACAACTCAAAAAAATCTGAATTTCACCTCTGGGAAGGAAGATAAAGGATTCTCGATCAACAGGTATTTTTTTCATATTTATTTTATTTTTATTTTTTAATAAAATAATTTTTATTTTTTACTAAAATAATTTTTATTTATTTCTTTATAGAAATCCTTTGTCGAGCAGAACCTCAAAAATTGAAAACGGAATAAAAAAAATATGACTCCTAGGTTCTTACAGATGAATCTCAAAGATAAACTCTGACATGCTTTGGACTAAAAGGGGGCAAATTTTTCCGAACAAATCTGAAAAATCAGGAAACAATTTAAATTTTCATAACAAGAATAATTTTAGCCAAAACTCTGATACCATATGATGTGAATTTTCGTAAGCGGAATATTGGAATATAAACAAGGAGTTGTAAACTTATTCTTGCAACAACGAAACATATGAGTGCACCAAAGATAATAACTTACCAAAATAAAACAAATAAAATTTAGAATAAAATCGATGGAAAGAATGTAGATGGAAGGAACATGTTATACCGTAGAAACTTGATTAAACATTGAACATCAACCACTAGCCAACTACAACGCTGAAAACAAATGTAAACCATAGACTCAATCGAACGCCTACCGATGATATACTCTATGATCAACACAAAATATCATAAAATCAACATTTACATGAGTCCTAATATGCATGCAACTTAGTTTCTCTTTAGAATAAGGATTGAAGAATAAAGAGATTTCTCTCAAGTTCGTAACATAACATCAATCATAAAAATTTGGTATATGGTTCGACCATTACATGCCTTTTTATAGGCAAAGAAGTGATCTAGGGCAAGAATTCTAATTCCTAGATTTGAGAATATCCGAAACAAACTAATCTCTATCTTATTTAGCTTTATAATATCCAAAACAAACTAAATTATATCTTATCTAGATAATAAGAATAACTAATTAAATTTAATTCCCATCTTCTGGCAGGGGGTCGTGACCCCCACATGCAGCATCCCACATACTCGATTCGGTGGCCTCCACAAGTTGTAGCACATTGACCCAATGTGTGCAAGCTTCTAGTTTGTCTTCCTCATGCCTTCCACCAACACAATCAGCGCTTCCTTCATCTTCTTGGTCCCTACGAGTCATTGGACCTCCCATATCCTTTAAAGGATCAACAACGCGCCTGTGAGCTCGTACATTCACATCACATATTCAATAATAGTAGCAACAAATAAGAACAATAACAACAAGCCAACAAATAAGAACAAGTAAGGACATATCAACATATAAGAACATTATCTATTCAGCCTAAGCTCCGAATCATCATTAGTAAATTTTCCCCAATAATTATCATATTTTTGTTGCATCTTCATGGCCATCACACCGAAGCAGGGGCCATTGCTCAAAGAATATTCATCTAATTGCATCTGGATCTTAGCTAAGTCCCAAAAAAAAATAGGTGTGTTGTACAAGTCTTGGAGGCAGAGAAACTCATCACTTCATAAAACAATTGTAAGAAAGCAATGAATTGTTTGATACGGAGTCAATCATCATTGGTAGGAATCTCCAACACATTATTCTCAACTTTAACCTCTATCAAGTACCCCACCAAGTTACCATCCCTCATCTCCTCCATTTCTTCCAATGCAGGCTAATACTTCTCAGCATAAACCAACCATGGTGTAGGTGGAATTCCACCATGTAGGGACATCCAGCTGCATAAAACCCTTCGATTCCATCCCCTTGGCTATCACACATCTCTTGAAGACATCCATCCTTTGAGGTAAAGCTTGACATACTTCACCATATATCTTACCTTTTGCACCAATTGATCTATCTTCTTCAAACCAACTTGCACAATCAAGTTTAAGATGTGTGCAAAGCATCTCATATGCAAGTTTTCATGCTACCCAATAACACAATCCACCCTACCACCAAAACATCTCAACTGTTGGCTTCTCAAAGTATCCAAGTTTTTTCATTATTGGAGGCATTATCCACCGTCATAGTAAGGACCTTATCAAGCCCTCAGTCAAGCATGCAATCTTCCAACTCCTTTGAAAGAGACTTCCCTTGGTGATCGATAATCTTTCAAAAACCAAGAACTCTTTTATGAAGAACCCACTTTATATCAATAAAATGAGTTATGATACACATGTAATTAATATTCTAAATAGATGTTCACGTGTCTGCAGTCAAGCACACCTTAGGATTCAACTCCATCACTTATTCTTTCAATAAACGCATCTCAGAAAGGTAGACCCACATGCAATCTCATAGTCGTGTGCCGTGGGATCATCTTGAAATGCGGCTCAAGTACCCTGATCAACTTCTTGAATCAATACTTCTTCACTTGTATAAAGGGTAGCTCATCCTCGATGAGGTACTTTGCAATAACCCTTCTAATGACCTTTTCATCATATATATCCAACTTCAAAACTTCTTTATTCGTTTCTTTAGCAGTTGATGCATCATGCCTCAGTTTTTATTGGTACGAGTCGAACGTAGTTTTCTTATCTCTCAACTTCGGACATTTATCCAAATAGGCACACATACTTGAAGTACCATGCCCTAGAGAGTGTCATCCATTAACTTTACCAAAATGTTTGCACTTAGCATTGGACAACTTACCATTAATCAGGGGAATCTTTTTAAAGTCCTCCTGAATCTCATCAACTGTAGATGAATTGTTAATTGCTGATAACGAGATGATGAAAGCATATCGAACCTCTGTCAACTTTACCAACAAAATAGGTTCATAATAGAATTCAAAGACAAAATAGATATATATTGTGGTATTTTCACGATCACCTAACCAAACATGACCTTGTAAACAAGAAATCGATGGTTGTTGAAAAACAAATTCACCACCAGCGGGCTTCAAATTGGCTTTAGAGAAGCACGAAATGGGTTTTTTACTCTGTCTATCGATGGTCGTTGAATAGTGAACCAAAAATCGATGGCTTTCTACTCCGCCAGTCGACCTTGAGTTGCAAGCGAAGTCATGGGCTAAAAGAGTGGTATCAGAGGCTAAAAGTAGGGCCTACAAGGATATGTACACGAAGGAGGGTGCACATGGTATGTATAAACTGGCAAAAGCCTGGGACAGCAAGAGTAGAGATATGGACACGGTCAGGTATATAAAGGATGATGAAGGGAGAATCCTTCTGACCGACAGACGAATTAGAGACCGGTGGGCGGGATACTTTAACAAGTTGTTTAACGAGTCGCAAGGGTACGATAGCACCGTACGGGGAGGAGAGTTGGAGCGAAGGCCGGAGAATAGCCGTGGTGTTAGGCAGATAACGCTAAGGGAGGTGCAGGAGGCTCTTAGCAGGATGGGAAGGGCGAAAGCAGTAGGGACGGATCAGATACCAATTGAGGTGTGGAAGTGTCTAGGGGAGATAGGGGTGCAGTGGTTAACGCATCTCTTCAATGTCATACTACAAAAGAGACAGATGCCTAATGAGTGGAGAAGTAGTGTAGTAGTGCCACTATACAAGAATAAGGGGGATGCGCAAAGTGTAGTAACTACCGAAGAATTAAGCTCCTGAGCCATACGATGAAGTTGTGGGAGAGAGTTATTGAACGCAGGTTGCAGGAAAAGGTGAACGTGAAAGAGAATCAATTTGGGTTTATGCCTGGAAGGCCGACAATGGAGGCAATTCATCTACTGAGACGACTAATGGGAAAGTACAAAGAACGTAAGTGGAGTCTCCATATGGTCTTCATAGACTTAGAGAAAGCGTATGATTCTATACCGAGAGAGGTTATTTGAGAATGCTTAGAAACCAAGAATGTGTTGTGGATATATATGAGGGCTCTAAGGGATACGTATGAGAGCGCAAAAATTAGTGTGCGGACCCCAGTAGGAGACACTGAGTATTTTACGGTGAACACAGGATTGCACCAAGGTTCTACTCTGAGCCCATTTCTTTTTGTGGTGATTATGGACGTGCTCTCCCGAGATATACAAGATGAGATCCCACGGTGTATGTTATTTGCAAATGATATTGTCTTAGTAGCAGAGACAAAAGAATAGGTCAATGTTAAGCTGGAACGTTGAAGGGTGACACTAGAGACAAGAGGACTAAGATCGAGTCGTTCAAAGACGGAATATATGGCATATAATTTTGATGATAGGTCGGACGATAGGGGGATGGATGTGACGATTGCAAATCAAGTACTTCCACAAAAAGATTGTTTCAAGTACTTGGTATCGATAGTACAGAAGGATGGAGGGGTGGAAGGTGACGTCACCCACCGTATCAAGGTTAAAATGGCGGTCGGCGACCTGAGTATTATGCGATACGAAATTCCCAAGTAAGTTGAAGGGAAAATTTTATAGGACGGTTATACAACCAACCATGTTATATGGGGCTGAGTGTTGGGCTATGAGGTTGTCACATGTGCAGAAGTTTGAAGTGGCGGAGATGAGAATGTTGCGGTGGATATGTGGTTGTATGAGGCTAGATAAGATCCCCAATGGATTTTTTAGGGACACGTTGGGTATAGCACCTATTGGTACAAAGCTGAGAGAGG
>JAOWBN010209631.1:0-14043 GCA_028565015.1 Pinguicula moranensis | reverse complement strand
GTAATCTTGTGAGACATTTGGGATTTTATTCCTTAGTCTTTTCAAAACTCTTTTAAAACTTATCTAAGACTTGTTTCAGGTTTTAGTGGCGTTTACTTTTCAAAACACACGTAGACTTAGTTCTCACCTCCTTTATAGGTGAAGGGTTAAGGACTCAACAAGTGTTTGGTCATAGATCCTAAGGTTCGAATCAACATTTAACCTTGGGTCTAGTCACAAGTTGATTAGGTTCATATCATAATTTATGGCAAATTGACTTCTCTTTTTATTTGAATCGTAATTAGGAGTTATTTTCGCGATTTGCCTTTTTTGGCAAAATTCGAATTTAGGATTTTCAGCTATAAACGTCCGGCTTGTGGACTTAGTTTCATACCCTAAATTTAATATTGAAATTATTCAAAAATATAGAGCATAGTCTCTGGGTTTTTTCTTTGGGAGTTTTCTTATGTTCTTCCTTGCAATTCGCCTGATTTAACTAGCCTTCGGAATAATCGTTATTCTGTTTGGCATCATATTGCAAATGAAAAATCCACATGTAAAACTCATAAGAGAAAAATCCCCCTATGTCTATTATGGGGATATCACACGTCAACAACAAAATGATAGAAAGTAAATTTATTAAATTGCTATAGTTACAGTACATAACAGTCAAGAAAAACACCACTATAGACAAGTACTCTAATGTAGAATGTTCTCTACTGTAGCAAGAAAAACACCACTGTAGCAACACGTCGCAGAAATTAAACTCCGGCAGCTCAGACTCTCCGACGTCCAATCTGAGCTTCCACATAGTTATACCTTTTTTATACCGGGCGGGTTCGCTCACCGGTAGGGTCTGTGAAAAAGTGTTAGAAAGTTAGATTCTCCATGGCAGCATCTTCATCAAGCGCTAGTCAAGAAGCAACTCTTGAACAAACACCAAGTAGCGACGAAGTAAGCTAGAAAAACGGGGATACACAAGGATGGACAGAGGTGTCAAGACGTAAAAACACAACACATCAAAATGGGGTCGGGGAGAGGAAGATATCCAAGTTTATTGAGAATTTACGAGCATCCTATACATCGTATTACTTTACAAACTTCCCTCCGTCATGGACGAGAGACGAAATGAGGATCGTCTTTTCCAATTTTGGATTAGTATCTGATGTTCATCTACCGCAGCAGCAAACGATGCCGGGAAGCCGTTTTAGCTTTGTCCGCTTCACAAGAAGATCTGTCACACAAAATACTCTGTCGCAGCTAAATGGAATATGGATTAGCTCATTCCGTTTATCGGTGAGCGAAGCGAGAAGTCCAGGGACATAAAAAACACAACAAGGGCAGCAGTTAGACAACGGAAAAAGTAATATAACACACAAGGTCATTGAGGTCTCAGAGACTTATAAAAAGGAAATGCTTTCAGTTCAGTTTCAACCAGATCTGGCGGCAGCAAACTGGCTTGCTAACTATTTAATTGGCACATCGGCGCCAATTTTCGATCTATCCACTCTGAACACCAAGTTGAATTTAGCAGGAGATATGCTGGAAGTTATGCAGCAAGATTGGAATGGGGAGAGGTTCTAATAAATTTAAACAATAGCGAAGATCAATACAGACTCTTCAACGATACCAAAATAGCGCAGTTGCTGGCTATTCATTCATTGCGCCCATGGAAATTAGTAAATGGAAAATTGGGCCGCCAGGCATGGCTAAGAGGGAGTGGTGTCCCATTACATTGTTGGTATCCGGATTTTTTCACGACGGTGGCAAATTATCTAGGGGAATTAATGAACATTGATGATAAAACAGTTCTGCATACTGAAATGTAATGTGGTAGAATCCAAACAATGGTAGCCCAGAATCAGCCGGGAGATCAGAAATTGGAAATTGTGACAAATGAGGAAAGATTATGTATTCATGTGAAAGAAGAAATCAAGGAAAACGATGCAGTTTGGCAAATTCCACCCAGAACTATTTACGGCCAAAATTGAAACTCCAATGAAGATTGGCCAGAATTGAATCGAAAGAAACTGGAAAGTTTGAATCGCATAAAAGAGAAAATGAAGATCAATATGGATCTGATTAAGGAAGGGAAAATATTAGAGGCAACCAGTAGTGGCGACAAGAAAACAGGAAAAGAAATGACGGGGAAACTAGCTGCAGGTTTCAACTCCGGCGGAGAATTGACGGTTGGCGCGCATAATGAAAATTTTGAGTCCCCCGAGAAGAATCGTACGGAGAAGATTATCAGTAGAGATATAATCGAAATGGTAAAGATGTCCTCAGGAATGGAGCCCGAGACGCGTACGTTATATTGAGAAAATAAAATTCATAATGGTCAATTATAGATGGAGATAATTGTATAGTATGCAGAAGTGATTCAGGAAAGAAATGAATTTGGGCCAGTGGAGGAAAGTACTCAACGTAAAGGAAGCCCATACAAAGAATCGGGCTTGGATCTAGAAAAGTGGGGAGATTTGGATAACCTAATCTAGTGGATGAGTCCAATACAGGATAGGAGTAATGCAGATACAAGGCAATATAGCAAGGCAATTACACCATTCAACTTGGAAACAATGATGCTTGGAAATGAAAACACAGAATTCACAACTGATGTAACAGAATTTCATGAAATCTCAAATACCCAGAACACAAATCCCTTTTCACTAATGGAGATTATTGAAAGGCAGATAGAGAGCAAGAAGAAAAAAAAGAAGTTAAGAAAAGTTCAATAGTTGGATCCAACTCAGAAACTTCAGATACTTACTATGAAGATTCAGAAAAAACAAGACACACCATTGGAACAATTAGGTATCATCGCACTGAATCCAGAGGCCTCCCCAGAAATAGCAGCAATAATGGATCTTGCAACTAATTCGGGGGTGATTCCAAGATCTTCAAAAGAGAAACTAGTGACAAGATTGAATGAGATGCAAAATAGAGACCGCAAACTATATGATTCACACAAAAAACAGGAATAGTGGACCAAGGTACAACCATGGTTTGATGCAAATTGTCTCTTATAACATTCGAGGATTAGGCACATCGAGTAAAAAGATAGAATTGAAGCAGCAGATTATTTCTCAAAAAGCAGAGATGATATGTGTTCAGGAGAAAAAATTAGCCTCCTTACACAGATGAGAATGTGCACGTTTATGTCCTAACAGTGATTTTGATACCGCCATAATAATGCAAGAGGTAGTGCAGGAGGAATTCTAATTATTTGGCAAAGTGATGCTATCCAAATACAGCATTGCTGGGAGGCAGAAGGCATACTAGGAGTGGAAGGTTTATGGGGAGCAGATAAACTTCATGTAGCAATAATAAATATCTACTCCACTGGGCCCTTGAAGGTGAAGGGAACTATATGGAATGAGATCAGCAGAACAATACAAAAGGATCGTCAAAAAAGATGGTGTGTGGTAGGACATTTTAATGCGGTTAGGACTCCAGAAGAAAGGAAAAGTAAAGCAACACCACTATAGCCAGAAAGGAGAAATTTATGCAGTTCATTCAGGAGTCAAATTTGGCAGATTTGCCAATGCAAAAAGTTAGATATACTTGTATATCAAGGGGAGGAGATTTTTGTAGTAGACTCGATTGCTTCTTACTATCAAAAGAATGGATGAATTACTTGGGCAGATTTGGTACAAGTGGGACTTGACAGACTCAACACAGACCGCTACTATTAAAGAACAATCCAGTAGATTGGGGGCCAAAGGTGTTCAGAACAATTAATGCTTGGAAGAATGAGGAAGGCTCTCAAGAGTTTGTAAAGGAGGAGTGGCAAAAATAATGATAGAATGGCATAAGAGCTATGTGCTACATGCTAAGCTGAAACAACTAAGATTCAAACTCAGAGAATGGAACACAACCATATTTGGTTCAGTGGATAAGACATTAGAAAATTTACAGAAGGAACTCAGTCAGTTGGATACACAATGTGAACTTAAAAATCCAATAGAAGCTATGAAATATCAGAGAAGAAACATTTGGTTGCAGAGGCAAAAGGCAAAACTGAATAAAGAGACACTAATGATACAAAAAGCAAGAGCTCGATGGACTTGTGAAGGTGATGAAAATACAAGTTATTTTCATCACAAAGTTACAAGAAACAGAAGCAAAAATAGAATAAATGGCATCAATATGAATGGCAAGTGGACTGAAGAAGTAGATGAAGTCAAACAAGGAATCAAAGACTACTTTTCAAAAAAATATACCACTGATTATTGGCAACCCCCTATATTAAAGATTCCAGCAGCAAAGGCTCTATCTACTGATGATAATGAGAAGTTGACAACACAGTTTAACGAAGCAGAAATCAAGCACACAGTATTTAGTTGTGCACCAAACAAAGCTCCAGAGCCGGATGGATACAATTTTCATTTTATTCAGGCTCACTAGGATGTGATGAAAGAGGATATCATAGCACTCATCAAGGACTTCCATCAAGAAGGCATAATTTCTTAAGGAATCAACTCCACTCTTATCACCTTGATTCCAAAAACACAGAATCCAGTCAAGATTGAACAATACCGTCCCATCTCCTTAGTGACCTGTGGCTACAAAATCTTGGCTAAATTACTTGCCAACAGAATGAAAAAGGTAATGAGTAAACTAGTTGGAAAAACCAAACTGCATTCATTAAAGGGAGGCAGATTTTGGATGGAATCTTAGTGGCAAATGAGGTGATACATTCAGTCAAGAGAACAAAGAAAAAGGCAGTACTACTCGAGGTAGACTTTGAGAAAGTCTTTGATACAGTTGACTGGGAGTTTCTGATTGCAATGTTGGTTAAGCATGGTTTCTGCAGCAAGTGGATACTTTGGAACAAAGAATGTATATGCTCACTGCATGTAGCAATGCTTGTCAATAACAGTAGCTCAGGAGAACTCAAAATTCACAGAGGACTAAGGCAAGGGGAACCCTTATCCCCTTTTCTACTCTTAGTGGATGTGGAAGGATTCAGTTTGATGACAAAAAGGGCAGTAGAGGTGGGGAACAGAGGCGGAGCCAGGATTTCAAGCGAGGGGCAATTTATTTTGAGTAAAGTGGGTATACGTCGGGTTGAATCTGGTTCAATCGGTTATACATGTTCAGATGTTGTGGTAGAAACTGAAAGAGTCAAAATAAGTCGAATCAACCTATAAAAAATGCAGGATTAATATTAGGGTTGTTTTAAACAATATTTTTGATAAAAATATCCTTTCAACAATATTTTTATTAAGACGTTTGTTTAGACAACAATTTTAATGATGTCTCCACAATTTGCACTAATAGTCGACTTCTTTATAACATAAACAAATTCAGAATTTTGAAATTTGGTTACAATCCAGCTAAGAATTAAACAACAAAAACTAATTATAGTAAAGAACTAATGTATATATATATATATATTAAAAAACATCTGAAATTAATATAGATAAAAATTTATTAAAATGAATAATGAAACACAAATTGTGTATAATGTAGTGGTTAAGTAGTAAATAACAATTTGCGAACCAAGGTTTGAGTACTAACAGTCTCCTTTTGTTATTATTTATTCTTCCACATTGTACCTGTTGAATAAGAATAAAAGTCCTATCTTTCAAACGGACTTCTGTCATAGTGTTAAGTTGAACTCCATTATTTATTCTTCCAAAAAGCAATAAAATACGAGAAGGAGAGTTCGAACCTTTGGTGGCTGCTGTCATGTAAAAATTTACAACTTCAACCAACTGGGCTAGATAACCAATAGTTAGTATTTGTAACCAAATATAATTACAATTTCTTAAGGGAGACCAAATTAAAAAAAAATTACATGTATAATTAATGTTTTTTAAATCTTGGGGGGGACCATGGCCCCCCTGGTCCTCCCTAGATCTGCCACTGGTGGGGAGGCTAACAGGGATAAAGGTCGGCCAACTGGAGATCACACATCTCCAATATGTGGATGATGACTTATTGCTAGCAGGAGGAAATAAGCAAAATCTCATAATCTTAGCTGGGATATTGAAATTGTTTGAGATGATATCAGGTATAGATACCAACTTTGCTAAAAGGAAATTATATGGATTGAATATGAATCAGACCAACCTAACTGATTATGCAGAGGGTCTAAATTGTGCCATTGGAGATATGCCCTTTTCATACTTAGGATTACTAAAAATGTGGGATAATGTGGTATCCACGTTTCAAGCAAGAATTGAAAAGTGGGAAAAATCAGTACCTATCCTTTGCAGGAAAGGTAACTCTAATCAAATCTGTACTTTCAAGCTTGCCAATATATTATTTGTCACTTTCCAGAGTACCCAAACAAGTGACAAAAGCACTGGAGAAGATGATGGCTGGATTCTTATGGAGACATAAAGCAGAAAAACACACATGCAATACACTGGATTCAGCGGCAAGTCATATGTCAGGACATGAACTGTGGTGGACTAGGATTCAAAAGGCTAAGGCACATGAATACAACTTTACTAACTAAATGGCTTTAGAGACTCAGAGAGAATTTTACAGATTTATGGAGTAAAGTCATCAAAGCAAAATATTCCAGAGGAATGGATCATCTCACTGACTGTCACTCATAACGATGCCTGATCATGTATCCCCCTGCTGGAAAGATATCTGGGAAATGTCTGAAGAAACATGGTTTAAAAATAAGGTGAGTCTTAACATGAAATCATGGGATAAAACTTTGTTCTGGAGATATGACTGGACGGGGGAAGGCTGTCTTGCATTGAAATATGAAAAGCTATACAAATTCAACACACAACAGTATCTCACAGTAGCAGAAGTTTCAATAGCAACATAATAGAATATGGAATCTACAATTTCAGAGAACTCTAAGAGAAAGAGACAGTCACTTACTTGAGAATCTACTTCACTTTTTAAATGAGCATACAACATCGGATGAAGGAACAAACTCATGTTTATGGAAGGAAGATACAGGGGAGATACACAGTCGCCTCAGCTTACATAATTCTCAGCAAAAATGAAAATAGATTATCAGATATAGAACAACAGACATCAAAGGCCTGGAACAAAATTACACCTAAAAGGATCCAGGCTTTCTCATGGCATCTAATCCAAGAATAGAATTCCAACAATAGACAATCTTGTAATTCGTGGAGTTAAAGTGGAACAACGAGAAGCGCTCTGTGTGATTTGTGCCAAGACATCGGAAGATGCAATTCATTTGTTTATACAATGCAACAATGGCTCCTTTTCCCTATTCTTTAACTGACTGGCTACTGAATCCTTGTTCCTGCCTTGAGTTTTGAGATAGTTTTTTAGACATTAACTCTCTTGGTTATGAGTTGACCTTCCTTGTGTACTAGGCTGCACAGGGCACTGCTGCTTCCGGGCGAGGTGACTCTACCTTATGTAAACTGAGAAATCTCCTCTGCCTCACACTCTCCTGTTTATGCTGATGTGATTGTCTCCTTATTTTATGGCGGTACAGGTTAGGTGGACGCTATGGACCCTCTCATCAGCTCATATTCTCTGTTATCAAGTTGTCCCCTTTAGATATCCTGCACCATGACTGCTTGACTGCAGAATAAGAGCTGCTGAGTGAACATTGTAGCACGCTAGTTCAGGCTTTCTTTCTGCTACGGGGGGAAGGTACTAAAGGATGCCTTGTCTGATGAAATCAGCTCGATATTAATTACTTCTATCATGGCATGTGAAGCTTAATGCAGGAAGGGGAGTAAAGAGAGACAAAAAATCACGGGACTATGATGCAATTAAAGTCAACAGGCTGAGTTTTGCTAACTACTACAGTAAAGACTCCTGTAGCCTTCGAGCGGCCTGCATAGTTGAAAGTCAGCAGGTCCCTGCTGCTTTACCCCTATGTCTTTGCTTAACGGGGTTTTGCAGCAATCTCTTGACCATGATACTATAAGGTGCACATGTTGAGCTGGGTTTTGTAGTAAGATAATGACCCCTGTAGTCATTATATGACAGCCTGCATAGCTAGGAGTTATGTGATCACTTTTGCTCATACCTTTTGCCTCCTTTTCACTAACCTGTATTGGATCTATGTCCCATTTCCTGTATCTTGGAGCTTGTTATGTACTTTCCTCATTTCCTTTTCTTCTTTTTCTTCTTCTTCTTTTTTCTTTTCTCTCTGTATCTTCTTACCTCTAGTAAGAAGTTGTACATTCCTTAATTATTAATGAATTTTGGCTTATGAAAACAAAAGAAACAGATTTTGGCAAGAAGTCTACCACTGGTTCAAAATTAAGTATGTTCCTAGCGATACAATTTCACAACATTACACAGAACATATGCAATTTCTTAGTGGCAAAGCAGGAACTGATCTACGAAAAGCAATATGGCACGCAGTGATGTGTTGCTTGTGGAAAGAAAGAAACTCGATACGATTTGAGGCGCACAATAACAAAATTCGAGTGGATTTAGACGAATCAGTGGTACTGGCAGACTGCAAAGTAGATCACTCACAAAGGATATACAATAACAGAATGGCTAAGATTACATGGGAAGTGTACCTCAATTTCTTTCTGAAGAGAAATGTGAGAAGAAGAAGCAAGTAGAAGATTAGCAGAACTCCTGCCCTGGGAAGTGTAGCTAGATTTCTTTCTAAAGAGAAGTGTGCGAAGAAGAAGCAAGCTGGAAACAGATGAGTCAACGCTAGCTTGATAAGAGCGAGAAACCTATGTATTAAATATATTTAAATAATCAATAAAGCACAATTACCAAAAAAAAGTACAAAACAATCAAAATTTTCTCTTTGTTTCAAAGTTATTAAACACGTGGTCTCTGCATTATTTCAGGTATAGTGAATAGAAACCATCTCTCGGCCGTGTCATCCAGAGTAGGATAAGAAAATGAGTAACACGTTGGAGCAAGAGTTCCGGTGGGAATTGACCCAAAATATCGGGCTTATTTCAGAACTTGGTGCGAAAAAATCCAAATACATGACTTGGAGAGTTCATCTAAGAAGTGTTATGTGGAAACACAAATTCAAAAAGATAAAGGAAAGATCCAATGTAAATGAAATAAGGAAAGAATCCTAGTTAGTTTAGGATTCTAGGAGTTCCCAATTTCTTATCAAATAAGACTCACTTGAAGGAGTTGTACAAGAAGTCTAGGAGACTACAAATTTTATCCTTGTGAAGCATATCGAGCATATAAATAAAGGGGCGTATGTAAGGAAAGAATCCTAGTGGAGTTAGAATTCTAGGTGGACCCAAAGATTTCTTACCAAAATTGAGTTTCATGGAGAAGGAAAGTCTTGCACTAGAAGTATGAAGAAATCGCAAGACTTGTCCTTATGAAGACTCTTGAGTGGTATAAATACAAAGGGACGTAAGGTTTGTTGGTCTTTTGAGAGAAACGAGAAAACCAAGAACCATGAGAATTCTTGGGATCTTCTATTCGTAGTCTTTGTACTGGGAGAGTGAGAGCTAGAAAGTAGAAGAGAACGTTGAAATCCTCAGGAGAATATGATAGACGAGCTATGAATGTTAGGCATCAATCTTTGCAAATGGACCTTGCTTTATTTCACTATCGTTGGGGGTAGAAATATGAGAGTAGGATCATCAAGACATAGCAATAATTGTGACAATGGGGTGAGAGAACAATTGTGAGTGGTTGTATGATCAACTGAAAGATATAGTGAAATCACCTATAGAGTAGAGACTGAACTGCATAATCATTCTTGGTGCCCTTCAGGTTTTCCGCGCTAATTTTGTTATTGCGTCTGTCATCAAACCGACAATAGCAAATTTTTAAAAAAAATTCTAACCTTACAAATCTCATCTTCAAACCGTGGGACAAAGAAAAAATCATCTTCGAAATCCAATTATTTGTTTTTTTGGGACAAATCTGGTATAAATCTCATCTTCAAACCATGGGACAAGAGAGAATGAATCGTACTAGTATGAAGGGACATAAACACACACCAAAAAAAAAAGATAACCAAAAAATCCAATGAAATTTTTTGAATCCCAACTCTCTTACTATTACTAAATGAATCAACCAATTACACAAACCAGAAATGTGCAAGTGAAAGTGTTGTGTGAAGTTACCAATTTGGCTTTACTTAAATGGAATTATCTAAATTGTTTATTCAATTTCATCGTGTGGTTAGATATGTGACGCGTGGAAACTGAATGCTTTAAATCTTATCATTTTATTCTATTTTTTATCCGATGGCTGAAATTATTTGATGTCTATAATCTGCCTTTATTTGATGTCCGTTCATATATTGTGTCATATAACGGCTGAAAATGAAACTTCTTCGAGAAGCTTAATCTCGACGGTCGCTTAAATCTGGTCCATTCTTTATTTGACAACATCCGACAGCTGGTATTATGCGATGATATCGATACGATCTGAGCCATCCATCTTGAAGGAGATCTAATGGACTGCATCTTTACATATTAACAACAAAATCCTAATCGCTGATTTCGATTGAATTAACGGCTACGATGAAGCGACGACACATGGTATATAAATGCGCTGATCAAGAGATGACATTTCACTTTCCATTACACTCATTCTCTCTCTCTCTCTCTCTCTCTCTCTCTCTCTCTCTCTCTCTTTCAAATTATCTCGATTCTCTGCTTCTCGCTGCACGAACTCCTGGTTCAAGACTGAAATTCTCGAGTTTTGGCTCTTTCAATCGGCTAGCTTTGTCTGTACACGATCTATAATCGTGTAGTGTTACTTTGCTTGCGGCATATATTTTGGCCATGTTTTTTGAGAGATCTGTTGATTTTTTGTGTTCTGTGATTGTAACTTGACATACATTTTGGAGATTTGGAAGATTAATCGAAGCTACCGGAGCATCCAATTTCGGAGCTCAACGTGGATTACCCGGAATCAAAGGATCTGGCGAACCACGGGCATTATATCGTTTCTATTTACTTATTTTTCAGTTTTAATTTTTTGTTTACCAACTTTTTATTAGATCTAACCATTAAACTTTCTATTTTTAATGAGGTCCGACTAAAATCTCAACTGAAAGAATAACGGAAAAGCCAAAAAAATTGACAACCAATTGAACAAATACCGGACATATACCTTCTGAAAGCAGTAACGATGTAAATCGCAAAGTGGTTGATTGTTAAGAACAATTGAGGAATTAACAACAATCTGTAGAAGTAACTAACTAAACTGTAACAGAGAGGAATAAGGGAAGAAGAAGCAGAGAATTTGGAGGGAATTTGGTCTATGTATTTGATATTCTCTTCTCAGCGGATTACACGATTTATAGACAACTTCTCTCATGACGCTTTATCACTAATAAAGACACGACAACACGACACACTTTTATCTCAACTAATAGACTCGTGGACACGACCCAAACAATTATAAAACTGACTCAATCGTTAAAAAGGAAAATAACTGAATAACTAATCGGACTGATTCTTCATTGGTCTCGTCTTCCGTGGCCCCTGCACTTTCTTATTCCTCCAATCACTCGTAACCATCCAGTTTGCTCTATTTGTTACATTACACTCCGGATTTCGAAATCCTTGCCACAATGATTCGGGTGACTTAAGTGTTGGGTAATGAAGGAGGCATCTTCCCATGTAGCTTGAGATGTGGAGGAACCTGCCCATTATACTAACCACTACTGGATGAGGCCATGGTTGCTTGGAATGTTGCATGAACCAGAGATTGCTATTGGGTAAATCTGAAATTCGCCGTTGGTCTTCAGAGTAGGTAATTCAGGGTTGCTGAGTTCCCTGACTTTGAGTTTTTCCTTAAGGATGGATACAAGGAAAATGGGGTGGATCTTTGATCCAACTGGTAGCTCAAGTCGATTGGCTGTTTTACCTACTCGTGCCAAAATTTTGACTGGGCCATAATAACGTGGAGATAATTTCATATGTTTCCTAAACTGGATTGAGTGCTACCTATAGGGATGGATCTTTCAAAACACGAGATCACCTTCCCAAAATTGCCTCTCAACTCTTCCTTTATATGCTGATAGTTTCATCCCGTTTTGAGCTGCCTGGAGATTGTCTTTGAGCAAGATCTGGAGCTGATCTAGTTGGAGAAGAAGTGTTGCAGCTGATTCAGATGAATTGCTGGACATGCTGGCCATAGGTAGAAGTTTGGCATCACTACCATAGAGGGCTTTGTAAGGTGACATTTTGATGCTCGAATGGTAAGAAGTATTGTACCAAAATTCTTCAAGGGGTAGCCATTTGTGCCAAGAGTGGAGTTTGAGGGCGCACGAGCATCGTAAATATGTCTCCTGGCACCTGTTTGCCCTCTCTATATGTTCTTCCGTTTGAGGGTGGTAGGATGAGGTCATGGCCATCTAAATTCCAGCCAATTTCATTAATTCTTTCCAAAAGTTGCTAAGAAAAACCTTATCTCTGTCTGAGGCTATTTGATCAAGCAGGCAGTGCAACCTATAAATGTGATTGAGGAAGATCTTTGCAACCACTTCAGTTGAGTAAGGGTGAACCAGGGGAATTAAATGGCTAAAATTTGTATATCTATCAACCACCACCAAGATGGTACTCTTGCCTTCTGATTTTTGTAAGCTGTCAATGAAGTCTAGGCTGATGTTAGTCCACTATTTATGGGGTATGGCTAGTGGTTGTAATAGCCCCACATAAGAGCTAGTATCAGGTTTGTTGCGGACACAAGTGTCATAGCTCTGAATCCAAGCTTCCACATCTTATTTCATTTGTCACAAGAAAAAATACATGCATAGTTTGTTCAAGGTAACAAACATACCCAAGTGACCTCCCCGCCAATGGAGAGTCATGGAGTTGAGAAAAGATGAGTTTGCGTAGTTCTGTGCCACCTCCAATACAGATCCTGCCCTTATGTCTGAGTAAACCACCGTGCAGTTGATATTGTGGAAAAATAGTGGGATCTAATGTCTTTGTTTGGATCACTTCTATCAGATGTGGATCATTGGCATAACTCAAGATTATTTTAGCAATCCAGACTACTTGGGGGGTGGACAAGGCATTTATTTTTGGTCCATATCTAGAAAGGACATCGGCAACCTTGTTTTCTCCACCTTATTTGTAATGTACCGTGAAAGTGTAATATAGTAGTTTGGCAGCCATCTTTTGCTGCAGTATTGTGTGTAATCTTTGTTCAAGGATGTGCTTGAGTGCCTGTTGATCTGTCTTGATTTTATAGGTCATGCCTTGTCAATACCCTATCCATTTCTTAACAACCAAAACAACAGCAAGAAATTCTTTCTCATAAGTGGATAAAACCTGGTATTTTGGACCAAGAGCTCTGCTTAGGTAAGCAATTGGATGTGCACCTTGGGACAACACTACACCTATTCCTCGAATGCTTGCATCAGCCTTAATAATGAAACGTTGAGTGAAGTCAGGAAGGCACAAGACAGGAGCCATGCTCATTGTCTTCTTGAGTTGCTGAAAAGTAGTTTCTGCAGCTTCATTCCAACAGAAAGAGTCCTTTTTAATAACTGGGTGAGGGGTTTACTAATGGAGCGATAGTTTTTGATAAACTTCCTGTAGTATCCAGTAAGGCTCATAAATCCACGTAAAGACTTCAAATTGCAGGGTTGAGGCTAGTTATTCATAGCATTTACCTTCTCTGGATCAGTAGCAACACCATTCTTAGTGATAATATAACCCCAAGTATTCTATGGTTTCTCTACCAAATGAACACTTAGACCTGTTTTTATAGAGTTGACGGGATTGCATGACCTTCATAACTAAGTTCAGATGTTGTATGTGATCACTCCAACACTTGCAGTAAACTAATATTTCATCAAAGAAAACCAATACAAATCATTGGAGGAAGGCTGCATTGATTCATCAGGCTTTGGAAGGTTGTTGAGGCGTTGCACAAGCCAAATGGCATGACCATGAACTCAAACTAGCCATGGAGATGAATAAAGTTGGTCAGCGAGATGTCCTTATCATCCATGTGAATTTGAAAGTATCCAGAACGAAGATTAAGTTTATTCTTGCATTGTGTAATTCATCCGAAAATTCATCAATGATGGGTATAGGTGTTAGTTAGTGTTACCTAGAGCATTGTGCTCTTGTTAGTTTCATGTATACTGAATGATGAAAATCATTTTGTTCCTTGAGTTTTGTATAT
>JAOWBN010209620.1:0-14044 GCA_028565015.1 Pinguicula moranensis | reverse complement strand
TAAGCTCTGTTGCTGATTCCTCTAATTCTTCTTTCAAACTGCAGGTACAGGACAATTTCCTACTCAGCAACCTAGGTATCAACGTAAAAAGAAGAGAGAAACGGCGAGCTAGAATCGTGCAATGGAAGAAGCCGCCAACAGGTTGGATCAAGCTAAACACTGTTGGAAGCAGTCTCGGAAATCCGGGTCCATCTGGAGGAGGTGGAATCATAAGAACAGCAATAGGAGATTGTCTTGCAGCCTTTTCTGTAACCTTGGGACATAATACAAATAATGCGGTAGAACTAAGGGCGACGACTGCCGGGCTACGCATCTGCAAAACTTAAGGTTGGCATGACATAATTCTAGAAACGGACTCCACTCTGTTGGCAGGATGGATCCGAGGCAATTCGTGTCACCTTTGGTATCTATGGGACTTATGGGAGGAATTCCAACAAGCAAGAGCAGGACTTCGAGTTCAAGTGAGCCACCAATTCCGCGAGGCCAATGGTATAGAGGTTTTTTTCGCAAAACAAGGGGCGGATGGAATCTCTCAAAGATTCAACAACATGGCTAGCCTTCCCAAAATGTAATCGGAATAATTAGAGTCAAAAAATGGGGACTACCTCATCTTAGGCTAAGATAGCTGCAAATCATAATGGGTGCAAAACTTGTTGTATGTTAAGGCTTCCCAGCCAAAATGAGTGACGGTTTTATTTATGTACTGCTTTATTTAAAAAATATTGAGATATTTTTTTTAAAATATTCTTCTTCTTCTTCTTCTTCTTCTTATTTTTTTATGTCAAATACATTTTTTTTTAACATGATACCAGAGTGGAAAATATAACCAAAAACCCTATCATCCTCATCTTGCTGCAGCTCATCTTCTCGGAATCTTTCCGCTCCATAGAGAATCATGGTGGACGGCCATGAGACTAAAACCTTGATGGATTAGTCGAACAACATCTTAGCTACGTTGTCCACGCACGTGGCCAACATGTTAGCGAAACAAACTATGGAGACTCAATCATCGTCTGACTCCTCGACCCCTCTTATTGCTATCAAATTAAACAATGCAAATTATGGCCTTTAGTTTCAGATAATTGAGATTTTCATAGCAAGCAAGGATGAACTCGGGTACATTAATGGAGATCATCTCAACTCCATGGAGGGCTTAGGGTTTAGCGATCCCTCCTTCCACAAATGGCGTATTGAAGTTGTTGTGGTAAGATGGTGGCTCATCAACTCCATGGAGCACCATCTTATGGTGAACTATACTAGATATCCGAATGCCAAAGCCATGTAGGAGGGTTTTGACAGCAAGATTACGATGTGATTTGCGAGCAATTTGTAAAAAAGGAAGAACAGAGAGATAGATTTTTTCAGGGGAAAAGCTTCCCCTTTCTTTTTTGTATTTTCATTGGCTGCCTTCACAATAAAAATAACCGTCTGTTTACACTTTTATACGGCATTTCTTCAAACATAGAAAATGTTACTTTACGAACTAAAGCGCTACAAAGTTGCACCATGGAATAAAGGTGAATTTTGTCTCTAAACCTTTGCCACGTCATTAAGTCCATCAAACATTAAAGTCGCGTCCTTATTTGCCATATTATTTTGCTGGGACACCCTTCTCTTAACAGAATAAAAATCCACTTAAGCTCCTTCATATGCAGCTGATTGATCAGCCATGATCAATTGCATAGATCTCGTTGCAGCCGAGCTTTCCAATGTCACTGGGGAAGGAGAACGATAGTTTAACACCCCCTTCAAGATGAAATGATCGCAAGCTGACAAGAAGAGGAAATATGTTGTGGAGTAATAAGACCGACCTTGAATTGATCCCGAACGATATGATAATCTATTTCAATGTGCTTGGTGCGCTCATGGAAGACAAGATTAGCAGTGATGTCCAGAGCCGCTCGGTTGTCACACCAAAAAGAAATAGGAAGTTGTGGAGTGATCTAGAAGTTAGCAAGAACATACACAAGCCATTATAGCTCCTCGATAGTAGCAGCCATCGCATGATATTCTGCTTCTGCAGAGGAGTAAGCTATAGTTGCCTGCTTATTAGCTTTCCACGAAATGCGGCTTGATCCAAAGAAAATATAGATCTGCATCGATGTAGTCTGTTAAAGATGGGCAGTAGAGCTTGAGTAAAACAGACCATGTGTAGGATTCCCTGCCAAGTAGCAAAGAGCATGAGTAGTAGCAACCCAATGAGAGTCCCGAGGCCGATGCACAAATTATCTAAGCTATTGGACAACATATGCAAGTTCGGCCAGGTGTAATTAAGGTATAAGAGGCGTCCAAAAAGTCTGCGATACTTCTCAGGGTTGTGATATAGTGGAGAAGTATCCTAATATGTAGCCAAAATCAAAGATCCCTTGGCAGAGGGGTAGATGTATGTGAGCAATCCAAATACCCTGCACAGACAAGAGGTCATCAATATATTTGCTCTGGCTGATATAAAATCTAGCAGCAGACCGAGCAATTTCCATGCTAAGGAAATACTTGGCAATCCCCAGATCCTTTATGGTAAACTCAGTATCAATATGGGACTTCACCTTGTGCATTTTAGGCAGAGAATCACCTGTGATCAAGACATCATCAACACATACAAGAAGAAACAGTTGATGAGTAGGAATGATGAGAGTAAAAAGACATGGATCATGGTATGATTGGGTGAAGCCATAAGTGCTCAGTGCAGATGTAAACTCAATGTTCCATTGATGAGATGCCTACTTTAAGCCGTAGAGAGACTTCAGTAGATTACAATTTTCCCCTTCTTGGAGGCAGCAAGAGAAAATAGTAGTTTGACAGTCACAACTTTAGCAACAGTGTTGAAGATTTGGGTTGAAGATTTCATAGAAATCCTCACCCTCCACTTGAATATACCCCTTGGCAACGAACTTGGCTTTGTAGCTGCCGACTGTCCCATATGGTTTTCATTTAACCCGATATACCCACTTAGAACCAATGGCTTTCTTCCCCTCAGGAAGTGAAGTAAGCTCCCATGTTCTATTTTCTTCAAGAGCATTTAGTTCAAGTTTCATAGCGAAAATCCATTTAGCACTAGTTCTGGCCTGATTATAGTGTTCAGGCTCGGTGATATCAGAAATATTGGCTGCAAACTCACAATATGTGCAAGAGTGAAGTAACATAAGTTATCTGATGGAGCATAGAGGATGGTGAGTGAATCATCGACCCGATTTGTAAAAGCATGAAAGTCTTCTAGCCAGGATGGAGCAGTGATTTGCCTTGAGCTATGTTTGAGTTGAGGCACTGAAGCTGGACTAACAGAGGTGGGCATCTCTGAAGAAACAAGAATAATTTGGGAATTAGAATGATAGTCAGTAGATGGAGAATCTGGATATGTAACGGACTCCTCGGGAGGAACAAGGATAGCAATAGGTTTTGAGTTGGATAATTCATCAGATTCCACTGGGCCAAAGTAAGGCATCAGAATCTTATCACTTTCAGAATTAGGCATTGGTGAGAACTGAGTCTCAAAAAACATGAACTTCTCTGGAGACTATGATCTTTTGAGAAGTAGGAATAAAGATCTTGTATCCCTTTTGACCAGAGGGGTAACCAACACAAATACCCTTTAAAGCTCTTTGGTTCAATTTATCCTTGTCAGATTTGAGATCCATCACAAAACATATGCATCCGAATGTGTTAAGTTGCTGCAGTACAAGTTTATGTTGATAAAGCACCTCAAATGGTGATGCCCAATTCAAGATTCTACTAGGACATTTGCTAATGTTGTATGTAGCTGTGAGTACTACTTCACCCTAGAATTTCTTTGGCAACTGTGCTTGAAATAACAAAGCTCTTGCAACCTGCATTAGAGTTCCGTGTTTTCTTTCAACCAGCCCATTCTGTTTGGGGTGTATATGGATAAATCTTTTGATGCATAATACCACTGTCATGAAAGAAACTCAGGGTATGTGCATTTAAGAATTTTGACCCATTATTTGTTCAAACGATTTTCACTTATTGATAAAATTGTGTTCTAACCATCTAAACAAACAACTTGATCAAATTTGTTACTTGATCTTTGTGTCTGAACATAAAAGTCCAAGTACACCTACTACAATAATCAACTATGGTTAAAACATATTGGGAAGAACTTATGGAAGGAAGTCTATAAGGTCCCCACACATCCACATGAACAAGATCAAAACAATGCACTGATCTGTGTATGCTTTCAGCAAAGGTTAAGTGACTTTGTGTGGAAATAGTTCAAATTTCACAAACATCAACAATGTCCTTCTGTATTGTAGGAGTGTCTGAATCAATCAAATGCTTCATTACATCAAAGGATGGATGGCCTAAGCGGTTGTGTAATACATCTGCAGTCACAGCCATACACACTTCGTTGGCCTTATTTTCCCCTAAGCTATTTGTAGATAGTTTTTTGGAAGATGACAAATGAGAAAAATAGTCATGCTCTTCCTTTAGAATGGTTGATGTAGTGAAGGAATCAGAATTCAGGATATACAGCCCCTTCAACACCTTTCCCACTGCAACTACTTTATGCATTTTGAGGTCCTACATGATACATATACCAGGAAGAAAATGAAACCACAAGCCTGAATGCAGTGACAGTTTTCTAACTGACAAAAGATTGTACTTAAAACTGGACAGATATAAGCAAGATTTTAGGACTACTTCTCTAGATAGGCAAACATCCCCACTGTGTGTAACATGTCTAATGCTGCCATCTAGTAGCCAAACTGGTGTCATCTTTTAAAATGAAAATACATTGGACAGAACAGAATGATTAATGCACATATGACTGGTTGCCCAGTATCAGTTATCCAGTCTGATTTAGATATTTGCTCACTTGCAATGGATGACATAGAGTAAAAATTACTAGTACCTGCAAAATCTTCATAGTGCACCATGTTCACTACTTCTTTTTCATTCTGATTTGCCACCCATTTGCCTTTAGAAAGTCTTTGCAATTCCCTTTGTATATTCCCTACAACTTTTTAGAGATTAGTAACTCCTTCACCTCTTAGATCCAGTGGATAAGATTCCCTATTTTCTGCATAAGATTCAACTTGGTTTTCACAATGATATTGAGGTACTCTTTGCCTTTGATTTGACTGTCCTTCAGGGTACCCCTTCAGCTTATAGTCCTCATCGACAGTATGACCTGACTTTGAGCAGTGAGTACACTTCTTTCTCTCACTCCAACCACTTGGATGCCCTTTCAGCTTATAGCATTCATCTATGGTATGTCCATACTTTGTACAGTGATTACATTTAAACTGCCTTCTATCAACTTTTTGCCTATCTCTAGAATCCTTCCTCCATTCATTATTTATAGACAACATTGCGGTATTTATCCCATCAATACTTGCTGCTACATTTGTACTCACTTGTCTTTGCTTCTCTGCACTTACAATTATGTTATAAACATTGTCAATATCTGGTAAAGGGTTAGTAAGGAATATGTGACCCCTATAAGCTTCATAAACTTCATTCAAATCCATCAAGAACTTCATTACTCTGTCCTCATTATCTCTCTTTATCAACAACAGTCCAGTCTCTCCTTCAATGTATGGAGTTGGCCTTAACTGCTCATATTGATCCCAAATAACTTTCCGTTTGCCCAAAAACTCCAATACACTTGCATTATCTTGCCACCGAATCGACATATTTTACTTCAATTCAAATAAGTGTGGCAAATTCGTGGTATCAAACCTCTTTTCTAGACTAAGCCACATTTTTCTAGCATCATTCACAAACATGTAACTCTTCATCAAATTGGATTCCATGGAACTACGAATCTATGAACGAACTTAGCTATTGACCAGCTTCCATTTCAGATGTAAAGGCAAATCATCATTCGATTTATTCAGTGTTCCATCAATGAATCCGATATTTAACTTGGCCTTAAGAGCAGATTTGATTGCACATTTTCATATCAGAAAATTAGACACATTCAATAAAAATCGATACTAACTGCATACCTAGGCTACCGGAACCAGGAACCTGCAGCTGTTCTTCCAAAAGATCGTCCAATCGCTGCCTGAGTATCAGCGTAAGCAGCTCCTCTCTCTCAACATCAGTGATGGCCATTTGGCAAATCCTTCAACACTCAACCAAATCAATTGGCTCAATTTCAGTAGCAATTGATTGAATTAGTCGATTACATAAACCATGCGAGAAAGTGTGATGCTATTCACCGCCCTGATACCATTTTGACAGCGAGATCAGGATGTGATTTGCGAGCAATTTGTAAAAAAGGAAGAACAGAGAAATAGAGTTTTTCAGGAGAAAAGCTTTCCCTTTCATTTTTGTATTTTCATTAACTATATTCACAATAAAAACAACAATTTGTTTACACTTTTATATTGCATTTCTTCAAACATAGAAAATGCTACTTTACTAACTAAAATGCTGTCGCGTCCTTATTTGCCACATTATTTTACTGGGACACGCTTCTCTTATCAGAATAAGAATCTGCTTCTGCTCCTTCCTCTGCAGCTGATTGATCAACCGTGATCAGTTGCATGGATCATGTTGCAGCCGAGCTTTCCAACGACATTGGAGAAGGAGAACGACAGTTCAATAGAGGGAGTTGCTTCCCACCTTTCTTGATAGTAAGTTACTTCTCAAGTGTATGCACTAAGCCACCAAGTATGGAAATTACATTACTCAAGTGGATCCAATATGGACCTGTATTTGATACTAAAAATTACATCCATTGACGTGAGTAATGTAGAAGTATTATTAATACTTGGTGGCGTAGTGCATACACTTGAGATCCAATATGGACCTGTATTAACTATCCAAATCCACATTAATTTGAGATCCAATATGGACCTGTGACTAAGAACTCTATAATCTTAATATAAATATTCTCAATGAGGTTAGGACCTTAACATCATACTCCCTTGAATCAAGCATCATCAAATACGATCAAAAACACCATTCAAGCATCATAAAATACAATCCACACTCCCAGCAACCAGGAATCAGGCTCGGGTTGGCCAAATCCCAAGCCCGTCCCGAATACTTCTAAGACCCAATTTTGAATTTTTCGTCTCGACCCAAATTATTCCAGGAATCTTTGTCCCAGAACTCTGGGAATTCGGGTAGGTACCGGGAATTCCAGAAGTCCCAATAGCTTTTTTATTAATTTTTTATTTGGAAATATTGTAGATTGTTATTAATTTAACTATTAATATGGACCAATTTTGTTTTTACCTAGATTACATTTTTAAGTCCCTGTATGCAACTTAACCCCCCCCAAAGTCCATCTTATGTAGACATATGCAAGTACACTATAAGGTCCATACCCTACACGTCTTTCTATTGCACTAAACACCAACACTGATGCTTAAAGTTGGTGTCATCCAGCCCATTACTGATTGACGAAAGAGTGGTGATCCCTCCCTTGGAATCATACATCATACATCAGACATCAGTAGAGTGCTTTAGGGGTTAGTGTCAAACTAGATTGAAGTTTCAGGATCCAAGACTAAATGAAACTTGATCTAAATCTTCATCTGGATCTCGAATACGCAGTTTACTGATCCCCTCAAGTATGTCATCAGGATTTACTTCAAATTCTGCATAAATAAAAAATAACATATGTATTGAAAGTCTGCAGATAGACCAACTAAGGCGTATTTGGATTAAAATAGAGCTAGTAACACCTTTGATAAAGTTGGTATATACTAGGGTCTTGTGTCCAATCTTCATCTAAGGTTTATGTTATGCAATCTCTACTCTAATTTTGCCTACAAATTAGAGTTTTTGTTGTCTTTGGAGCTAGTGAGCTCCTGAATTTGTAATAACTTGGCCTCCTATACTAAATATGAATTTTGATGGCACTGTGAAAATGGGAATGGTTAGAACATCTTGGGCCATTTTAGCAATCATGGGATACCTGTATTGCTTTACTTTTCACCAATACAAAATAGTACATGTATACGGCTCTGGTCCTTGATCTAGGTACCTCTCTAATTCAACCTGTTTTATGTATTGGGTGCTTTGTACCAATTTTGCCCATTCATTAGCATCTAGATCCTCCTCCTCATTGATTATTGCATAATGCAGGATGGTAGAAGTTCGACAATACATAGCATTGTACTCATCGAAAAGTTCTTGTATTGTATTCTTAGCCAATTCAATGGTCATCACATTCATATTCGCTAATGACCTTTTTCAACCAAAATCCAAACGGTTGGATTTTACACCGCGGGTCAAGAATAGTTCCCACAAATAAAAACCTATTCATATTCATTATTCATAAAGTTAGAATAATTTCATGTAAGAATAATGAATAATTTCATGTAGGAAATAATTTAATTAAATATCTATTCAGCCCAAGCGATGAGTCATTTGATTGCAAGTCTCCCCAATATTTGAGATATTTGGTATGCATCCTCTTTGCCATACCCGCCAAGATTATATCCGGGCTATCAACCAAGGCATTCTACTGTTTTCATATTGTACAACTCCTTGGAAAAAGATGGGCGGTCCATGTATTCGAGGCGGAGACCCTAATGTCGCATTATAGAACACTTCAAAGAATCCGATAAATGTTTTAATCCAATCCCAGTCATAAGTTGTTGCAACTCAGGCCCCACCATTATTCCTTACATTCTGACAAGTGCCCCAGTAAACCTTCATCAAACCCCAACGATTCAAAGGCATCCCGATGTCTATCCACGGATTCCAACATTATATAGGTAGAGTTCAACCAGGTGAATACATCGAGCAACAGTAAGCCCTTCTTTGCTATGCAATTGTCGACCACATACTGCCAGAATGTTTCTTCCCGCTGAGGGGAAGACTAGACATACATAGCCATCATCCTCATTTTCAACATTGATTTATTTACTTCCTTCATGCCTTCCTTAATAATCAGATTCAAGATATGAGCAGCACACCTCATATACAAATTTCGATGCGCCAACATAACTCCAACTACAGAACCATTCTTTTGGATTTGCCGAGCTCTCAACTCATCCAAGTATTTGTCATTGTTGGATGCGTTATCGACCTTGATGGTCAAAACCTAGTGTAAGACAAAAAGGAAAATTATATAAGAAAAACATAAATAAAAATAATATAAGACAAAAGAAATCTAATTTTAGACACAGATGCAACATCAAATATAAGCTTTTTCCGGAACATATCCTTAACAGTTGCAACCTTTTTTAACACCTCACACATCCTCAAAATTTTCAGCATTCCTGAAGTCCCATCAATGTTTGTGTCGCACATAACTTTTTTTTTTTGCAGTGCTTGCAAATTATAATGGGCTTATCCCCTTCGGGTAAATCAAGTTCATCAAACTCGTTCCACGCCATCGACCGTTTATTTCTCTTCTTTTTTGGATTTGTTCCTCCAATTAGTTGTGCTTCATGCGAATCTAGATCATAAGTTTCATGATCTAGATGTTCCTCTTCCATTTCAAGAAGAGAAATTGTAGAGGAGGAAGGTTGTACGCAATGAGCCATCTAACAAATAGACAAGAGACAACATAGTTTACGAATTGAATAGATTATCCACAAAAAAATTACATATTCATTAGCAACAATCTATACATACAAACTAATCCTCTATAAATTATAATGGTTCAACACCTTTATCAACAAAGAAAAGAGTAGCAATATGGGCATTAAAGAGCAAGTTTACTGTACTTGATTTGATGATTAGAAGTAGGCAGGACAATCTTGGCGGCCTCCTCTTTGTCTTCTTCGTCCGATTTACACTACAAGTCTACAACACTATAGTCTATATTGATTGGAAATAGATTACTTCAACACTTCAAATATAGTCCATAAACTTAGTGATGTGCTAGGAAATTTGTTCATAAATTACAGAAACGGATAGTTCATAAACTTAGTGATGTGGCAAAAAATTAGTACTATGAATCAATAATCATGATTCAAATTTGAATCAAATTGCGGAATGATTGTAGTCTGGTAAACCAATTGAAACTAATAGAGTAAGTGAAGGCCAATTTCCTATGTTTTCAATGTAACCCAAGAATGTCTAAAAGCATGAACATGACTAATATGGTAGCACAAACAAGAGAGCTCCATGTGCATTGTAAAATATAACTTCTTATCTGGAATCCCGGGTTCAACAAGGTCAATGTAGTTGTACTCCACAAAAAAGTGCTTGCATTTCCCCAAAGACAACGAGTTGAAGAAGCTCCTTTTGGTCCTGCAGGAACATCAAGCTAAACTTTAAGACTTCAAAGAGAAAAAACTATACTTCTTAGCATCCTAAGCCATGGCATCAGCTTAAAAAAGGAATCCTAAATAAACTAGTTGCAAAACTAATCTACTGCTAAAATTGGCCATAAAAAGAAATCAAAGAATAGCTATTAGGCGAAAGGCTTTGAAAAGGATGCTAGATGAATCCATAGGATATAATACCAACACAACAATTAACTCTAATAAGCATGATGTCTCGTCCATGAATCATTGGCGATATGGGCAGCAAAATAAGCACAACCCAAGAAATGAGAAACTTACACAGCTACCCGTGGAGGAGAATGACATTCGACGAAGGAGCAGAGAGGGAGGTGCGGGATATCTCCATCGCGTCGCCTGTATATGACTCAATTCACTCATGACTATCAGTTGTGGGACCATATATAGGGTTTTTCGTGCGAGAGGGAGGGGAGCAACATGATTAAGCAAACGAGTAGCCAAGAAAATCTCAAATCTAAAGACAAACGATAAATCATCAATGTTAAAACTCAAATCATGCCATGTTGTTATGAAGTCATTTAAATTAAATCGGGATTCGGTCCATCCTGTGAAATACATGGGACAGCCTGGTCCCGATCCGAACATTTTCGGGCCTATGGTAATGGGCCCAATTCCTAACCCGGTTCCTAGCATTTCTACTGGGTTCGGAAAATTAGGACCGTGACTTTGCGGGATTGGGAGTAATTCCATTTGCACACCCCTACCAGCAACATCGTACAAGATAAAAAAACATCATTCAAATTGTTCAGTAAAATAAAAACTTAAACAATATGCTAGAAGTCAAAAATCATTCATACTTCCCAAACTACATCTTATGCATGGTGCTCTGGCCTTACACTTGTTTTTTCACCCATCGGTTGTGCATTTCTAGGTCCCTGATATCTAATATTCTTTCCTCAACATGTATGTTGTTTCTTCAATACATGAAAAATCAAAGAAAATATTTATAGTACATATTATGAAATTTAACTATAAAATAATTTTTTAAATTTCTTTGCTTTTTTGAGAGGAGGGCGCGAAGGACGTGCAGTACATGATTCATGAAGTTGATAACATGGTGGAGCTCGACCATGTAGATCTAATTAGAACGGATCTAATAGTTAAACTAAATACGAATGAATTATACCTCTAATGCAAAAATGTATAAAACCATAATATTCCGATTGATTATATCACGAACACGAAGTAGGAGTCTACCAGAGTATCCTTGTAATCCACACTCAGATATCCACCTTTGCAGATGATAAGATAGAAATTTGAGAGAAACTATATATATATATATGTTTATGGGTCTCAACAAATGAGAATAAGAAAATTGGAGTGAGCAAATAGGCGTACTGAACGCCCTATTTATAGGGAGAGATTAGGGTTTAGTAATTAACGTATAATTACATAATTTACCTAAACCTAATTATGTAGTAGAATCATACTCTAATTAGAATTCTTAATATTAGGTAATTAACAAATCAATTACAATAGTAAATTCAATTAGACATATTTACATATTTTGTCTAACAGCTCCCACTCAGCTACATAAGCTGTATTACAAAATGTAATTTTCAAAATCACCTGGCGCTTTATACGAGAAATGAGTCGTGCAACAATAAAGTAACTAGTAGTGGTCATATCAAATCATCATCTAACTAATATAACACTTTCAAAGCGGCGATACCCCAAATTCTCTTTGCATCACTAATAACTACGTATCCCTTTAAGCTATACAATATTTGGTTACATACTTAATGTAACCGCCATGGTAAATATGATGAAGCTAGACAGATTGTTCCTTAGATACTAATAACCATCCGTATCAACTCGACTATTTTCGTAGCATGGTCCGCTAAACTATATAGATTCTAACCCTTGAATGACATACTAAAGTAGCATCATCAAGCCTTAACTTCAATTCATAGATCTAAGTCAAAGAGTAACATTTAAGTAGACAAACGTATATCCATGTGATCATACAATGACACTCGGGGGATTCTTTCATCATTTTCACAACGGTCGTTCTGTAGCACATACAATATGATATATGTGTCATAGCATGATTCCCACTTAGGTGGGCATGTCATTTACTTATGCCATTCAATCATACCCGTTGATAAATACACTTAGTCTTTATCCCCTACATTCGGCTTTAAAGCTTTAATATGAAAACCTAGATATTTTACATTCGATTCGCTTATAATCTCATTTCAGACCTATTGAAGTGACTGTCCAGAACATTTATTAGTCTCATCCTCTATACTACACAAGCATAAGGGCAATTTCCCGTGTGATAGGGCCAATCATTAAACTTTTGTGACATTTATTGTGCCTTATTAATTTATTGCATACACAAGAGTACTGCTCAAATGAAAAGAAAACGTAATTTTTATTTCATAATCAATTGTTACAAAAACATGTCTTTATCATTTACAAGATGAGATCAAACCCTACGTAATTCTAAACTCATGATAATCAGCGATCATATTGTTGGTAGGAATATACTTGATATTTATTTTCGCTTTGTTGATTGTGTCTTGAACAAAGTGGTAGCATCTCTGGATATGTTTTTTCTTCCTATGGAATCGCTGCAGTATTATCACAGTTCAGATCTACAGGATCATTGAGTCTCAAAGTTAAACGGAGGTACTGTAGGAAGCTTCTAAGCCAAAGTGTCTCTTGCACGACTATGCTGCACGTGACATATTCAGCTTCCATGGTTGATAAAGCGATGTAGTTTTGCTTCTTGTTGCACCAAGATATAACTCCTCCACCTAGGATGAAAGGATATCCAGAGGTTGACTTGTACTCGTCTAGGTTGCCTCCCCAATCAGCATCCGTAAATTCCTTGAGACGCAGGTCTCCCCCTTGATAACATAGGATTAGATCGGCCATTTCACGAAGGTAACGAAAGATCCTTATGACTGCTTGCCAATGAGCAGGCCTCAGTTGCCTTGGTAATGGCTTACTGATGTAAATCAAATAAATCTATTTATTCATGATGATTTTACACTTATTTACAATTATAAATGACTCATTTTGGTAATTTTATTGATAATATGACATGCTTTTTATTTAAGTTGTGTTATGATTTTTTTTGTAGAAAAATTCATTAAACAAAGGAAATTTTGGACCTACTATTTCAAATGGTCAAGCCAATTTTTATCAAGACAAGCCCAAAAGAATACAAGAAAAAAAGCCCTAATTTTATACTACAAAGAGGGGGGCTGTAGGTTTTTGAAGAGGGGCCGTGAAGAACAAAAGAAACAAAACAAAAAAATCAACAGGAGAAAGAATAGGGAGCCGCTGGGAAAAATACTGTTCACGGAACAGTAGTATTCACGAAATAGTACTGTTCACGTAGTGAGGGAGGAGAAACGAGAAGAATTGAGGTGAGAAGTTGACGTAACGGAGGAAAGAGAAAAATCATTGTTCACAAACAAGAGGAAAGAAGGAAGGAAGAAACAAAAAAGTTACTGTTGATTTGCAATTTTCACCACCTAAAGACTTTGAATTAAAATTAGGATTTGAGCGCTTCTTTAGGGGATTTTTCTAAATTCTCTAGTTTTAATTTATATTTTCATTGTTTAAATTTATGTGGCATTATTCCAAATTAAATATGCATAGCTAATTTATTTCTGTACTCCTAAGTTGGTAGATGGGTGACTGATTTTATTTAAATTAATGTGAGTTTCATACTTCAGATTATATTTGATTAGTTTCTTTGACAAATTTAAACAAGTAAATGCATGTAATTTATTTTGGCCAAATAAATTATGTGAAATACACAATATTGGTTAACTCTTTATTGCCATATTGTG
>JAOWBN010209609.1:0-14045 GCA_028565015.1 Pinguicula moranensis | reverse complement strand
TTTTGAAAAAACGAAGAGTTATTTTTTGAAAAAAGGTGCTTATAATTGGATTATAATTTTAAGAAGGCTGCACAAAACAGGGCATTCATTGACCCACTATTTCCCATATATTGTATTTTTAACGAAAGTGATATTTTTTTAGGAGTGGCCAAACGGTAAGGGACGGGATGCGATTCTCGAATTCTCGTTTTCTCGAAAAATGCGGGAATTTGGGATGATTCCGGGTATCAAATTTCGATTCCCGAATTTCCGATACCCAATTTCCCGATAAGCTTTTTTTTAAAAAAATAGTTATAATTTTGTGAATTTTTGGGAATTCCCGATACCCGTCTCGATATCCCATTTGGCCAGCCCTAGAATTTTTGAAGTTATATTATTTTTTGACAAGAATTTCTTTTTGGAAGTGCTTTATCATAGAAATGGCAATTTGCTCCCGCCCCACTCCATGTGCGGATGGGACGGGGCGGATTAGCGCCTTGCCCCGTTTCGTTATGTCCTATAAAAATATTTAAAATAAATATAAAATATATTTTTATATATTATAAAAATTTAAATTAAAATAAAAAGGTGGCAGGCATGATGGGCGGGGGCAGACCTACGCCAGTGGGGCAAGAAATGGAACAAATTTTTCTGCTCCCTATCGGGTGAGGCAAGACGTGGCGCAGGGTGCAAGTCTGCAAAGCCAAACCCCGCCCCATTGCCATTCCTACTCGCCCACTTTGTTGGTGGAGATTCAGAGACATTGGGTACTCCGTATTGAAGAACTTGGGCATTTTTTTTTCTACACATGTCTCAGTAGGGGTGAATAGAAATACCAAAAAATTGGTAATACTGAAAATCGTATCAATACCGATATTGAAAATATAAATTTTTTTAGTATTTCGATTTCCGTTATCAATAAAAAACAATTACTAAAATTTTTGGTATGGTATCAATTTTTACCGATTCGGTATTCGATACCGAAATATTTTTTTTATTTTTTCTAAAATAGTAAACGACGTCTATTGATGTCAAAAATTTTATTTTCTATTTTTAATTGATAAAAAAATTAAAAATTAAAATTAAAAATAAATAAAGAAAAATATTTCAAATTTTCGGTAAATACTAAAATACCCAAACAAAAATACTGATATCGAAATATCGAAACCAAAAATTTTCGGTATCAGTACTGGCCAATATTGATATTAATTATCGACTGGTCACCCTTAGAAAGTAAAAAATCGCATATTACATATGCGACAAAATTTATTGGCGTTGGAGTATCTTTCCTAGGTTTTTGCCCAGTTCGATTTTGATGACTTGTCTTTTTTCGATGAATCCTAATTGGTCGTGCGACCGACAATTGGCACTACAATTGACCTTCTCCACCATGACAATGTTACACTCTTTTTTCCGATTTCTGATTCTTCTCTCTGGCCAAGCAGTTCTTCTCATCATTGATAAAACGCTCCGGCACGGCGTTAGGATAGGAGGCTAGGGGTGACCATTAAGGAATTTGGTCCCGGACCTTCCTAAGTTCAAAATTTTTTAGGATTTCGGGACTTCGGGATTCAGGAATTAGAAAATCCCAAATCCCCCAGTAACAAAGGCATTGATGGGGTGAGGATCGTTGGATTTGCCAAGCGTCCCTCCTCCTATCGTTGAGAATAATTCAGAGGCTATTGAGGAACTTGGACGAGGAAAATGAACTAAGATACCGTCGGCGGAGGAGATGATTTTTGGATAGAAATTGTATGGACGAAAAGATGCCGTAGTCGACATCTACGATATTTGAGATATCGCGCACGTCTTTGGTGAGATCATTTTTATTGTTGATGCCGACAACGATAATTATAATCTTGAAATTAATTATGAAATAATTTCAATCGCCAACGTCGTTAGCTAGACCCCACGTCACTTTGATCCCGCGTCTTCAAATCCCTTAGGTACACGTTTCCATATTGCTAATTATATATCTTGTGACAATTTTTCTGCTCCATGTCAAAGTTTTGGGTTGCAGTCATAGTTCAAGTTGAACCAAGGCATTTTTGTGAGGTAGTCAAAATTCTAGTGTGGCATGAGTCCATGACACAAAAAATTAAAACCTTTAAGAACAACAAAATGCGGAGTCTAAGCTCCTTGCCTCCAGGCAAGCGCACTATAGGGTGCAAATGAGTTTATTGATTGAAATACAAGGTAGATGGCGACACAAAACTCGATTAGTCGCTATGGAAAATTGCCAAACGGAAGGCATAGATTTTCATGAGATATTGCACTAATTGCTAGGCTTGTTACATGTGGGTTCTGTTAGTTGTGACTGCCGTGCAAAATTGGGAGCTACACCAGATGGTTGTCCACAATACATTCCTGCATGATGATTTACGGGAAGATGTATATATGAAATTGCCTCCAAGTTTCTCTGTTAGTCTGGATAAGGTGTGTAAGTTATGCAAATCCCTGCGGCAAGTGCCCTATTGTTGGTTTGCTAAACTCATGGCCACATTACTTGCCTATGGATTCTCTCAGTGTGTGTAAGATAATTTCTTATTCACATGGACAAGGATGGGTGACCACATTCACATTTTGATATATGTTGATGACCTCATTATTGCAGGGAGCAGCCGTTATTCTATAGCTACGTTCAAGAAATATTTTGGGATACAATTCAAAATGAAAGATTTGGCCTTCTCAAGTATTTTCTTAGGATCGAGGTTGTTCGTGGCCATTCAGGATTTTTTCTGAGTCAATGAGAATATGCCCTAGATATAATCTCTGAGTTTGGTTTGATGGGATCCAAGCCAATTGACTTTCCTCTTAAATAGAATCATCAGTTAGCTATTGATTAGAGTCATGAGTTGCGTGATCTTAGAAAGTTTTGGTGATTGGTTGGCCGTATTATCTATTTGACCATCTTCCTATCTGAACTAAGCTATTGTGTCCATGTCTTGGCGTCATTCATGCATAGTCCAAGAGTTTCTCATTGCGAGGTCGCTTTGCGAGTAGTAAGATATTTGAAGGGCTAGCCCGAACTAGGCATTTTGTTAAGTTTGGAGGGTCTTTTGAGATTAAGTGCTTGTGATTTGGATTGAGCAAGTTGTTCCATACTTTGTCGCTCTGTAATGGGTTATATCATGTTCTTAGGTAACTCTCCCATCTCCTGGAAAACTAAAAAGCAAGTGACTTGTCTCTCGGTCATCTATTGAGGTGGAATATCGATCCATGACAGCACTACATCTGAATTGAAATGGCTTCGAGGGCTGTTAGAATCACTTGTTGTCTTGCAAAATAAAGCCATGCAAGTTCATTGTGATAGCAAAACGCCACTGCATATTGCTATCAACCCTATGCTTGATGAACGCATGAAATATATTGAGATTGAGTGTCACTTCATGCATGGCAAGGCAAAAAGAGGAGTAATTGTTGCACGGTATACTCACACATCACGACAATTGAGTGATTTTTTTCTCCAAGGCTTTTGCGAGGGATAAGTTTTTAGTACTTCCTTAGTAAGTTGGGCATTTACAACCCCATTCTCCAACTTAAGAGGGAGTGTTACGAAGTGCATATTCATACATTAATTGTTATAAGTAGTTGGCGTATTATAAGAAAGTATAACTTAGGGCGCAATTAGGGTTTCAATTTGCCTACGTTTCCTTTGATACAAAATATTGTCACAAATATCTGCTCTTGTTCTTTCTTCTTACAACAAATTCAACTGTTAGCCACTAAATAGCGATCGGGAACTAAATAGAAACGTTTGGATGACATAGCTCACGTAATTCAAAATCTATAGTAGAGGATTTCCAAAAATAATACTAGATAACAGAGAATCATAGTGGGAGAAAGAGAGAAACCCAAGTTCCCACTTTTCTCTTGCAGTATCTGAGAGAAGCTCTATTTTCTTACCTGAGAGTATGAATAATGGTTCCGCCAGAGAGAATGACTTAAGAACCCTTTTCTTTTATGTACTTGTCGGAGAGATTGGAGGTGTATTCTGCCAGAGCCACTGCCACATCTTCTTCAGAATCGAATTTTAGTACCTCGTTTCGGTTTTGCTGGGAGCTGGGAGAGCCATTGACGTTGAGCTCCTATGTAGAATCGAGACATGTATTTTTTTAATTCCATAATGTTCAAAACGATTTTGGTATGACTAATAACATTAACTGCCTTTTATATTAAACTTGTTGGCTTTGCCATTTTGATACAGTCATGACAGATGCTTCGTTCTAGGAAAATAATATGAAACCATATCCATATCTTTACTTAAACGCGTCATAACAGACTCAGTAACATTTATTAGTTGGATAAGAAAAAAACACTGTTATTGTTACAGAACGATAATTTATTAGTACAAAATGAATGAACTCCAATAAACACAAAACAAATACACCAAACATTCATCATCATCCTACAGTTTTGATGCAGCTCCTTTGTCCAAAAACCAAATCAACTCACCTTCCGGTGCCACGAGCTGCACGAGCAGCACATTAGAATCCGGAGAATCACCAAGTGCCGAGTGAACTGTACTGGCTTTACGTGATCCTGCTACAACGAGTGCAACATTTGCTGCAGCATTATTAATGACAAGGAAAGTGAAGGAGATTCGTTCTGGAGGAGGCTTAGGTGAGTCATTGATAGAAGAGACCCATTTCTTGGTTTCTTGAAGAAGAGGATGCCCAAGGAAAAGGGAAGTAATATGGCCATCTGGCCCCATTCCCATTAGAATCAGATCAAATTTGGGGAATCCACTCTCGGATGGATGGATTACATTGTTTTTGACCAGTTGTTTGATGCCGGTTTCATAATCATCTGCTGCCCCCATCATTTATGGCGTAGACATTTCCAGCAGGAATTGGAACGTGAAAGGTCAGAGCAGAGGGACTTCACATGAATGATTTGCTGTTCTCTTCCTTTATGTTCAATATCTAAGAATATGCATAAATTTCATCCATTTCTAGCAATAAGAGGAATAATTTAAACTTGCACCAATGTGAATCATCACTTCTTTGCGTCATAGGAAAGAGTACCTTGGATCAAATTCGTTGTAAGCAAGGAGATAATTGCTATCAGGATGATCCTTGGGCACCACTCTCCCATCCACCCAAAACACATGCCATCTCGACCAATCAACCGAATCAATTAATGGTGAATCATCGAGTTTCCTTCAATTTCATAAAGAAACATTCTATCAACAAAAAAAATAAGATATAGAAAAAAGGGGATTCCCCTTAATCAAGTCAGTCGCAACTATATTTACAATACACGAGTAACTGGTATATGCAAGAAACAGTAATGGAACGTGCAGGGAACCGATATGAACCGAATCAAGCTTCAAACTTCTATAAGCTATATGTTGCAATGAAGATCTAAGTTGAGCTATGTAATGATACAATTTGGCCACTGATCATTGCTGTTAGATTAATTAATTAATTCGTTTAATTAATTAAACCTTAAGCCCACTTAACCACAAGCCAGTTTAACTACCCAGTTGAATATCTATATAAAGGCTACGTGCCTACAAAGATTAAATATACAATATGACACTCATAACTCTCATGCACTGAGAAACCAGAAACAATAAGTTTTCTTTCGACTTGTTCTCAATCACACTCGGGGAGGAGATTTGGTTCGTGGATATCAAAGGGACTTTTATAGCCCCTTCAACGTGATCAATTCAATCAAGGAGATTACGATCCAGAGACGCTTCCGCATCAATCAGGTATCGAATATCTATTCTCGTATGATTCGTTCTTATTTAGTTTAACTATTAGATCCGTTCTAATTAAGTCTACACTCTGAAAGTCGATCCCCGGTGCCTTTTACTTCTACAAATTTAGCTTCACCACGAAAGCAATCGTGGAGACGCCAAAGCAGCAAATAGGCATTCCACTGGACCAACTGTGGTAATCTTGAGACAAATGCCGGCAAAATGATGCAAGGCAGTGGCTACTAATGCATTTAACTACAACTCGAAGATCATCCAAAGGGTGTTTATCCCAGTTCAGTCCTCGGTAGGCTGTTCCAACTCGTGACTCCCACACAGTGATCAGTATCTCCTCAGCCATTCCGTCTCTAATTTCCTCCAGGCGTGCTTCTATGAAACTTTTTTTTGACATCATAGAAGCTATCAGTTTCCAGATCCAAAGGTGAAGTCTGCAAAAGAAATGAATTTATGTCCCAAATATACAGACCACCACGAAGCTAGCAATTGGTGAGCAGAACAACTCATGAGTACATTGATATGGAATAGTTCCAAAAAGGGGATTCAATGATAAGGTATCCAAAGCAGTTTCCTGGTCTTCATGCATTGAATAAATCATTTAAACACAATATAAGCTATCTCTCCAGCTTGGTGCCTGAGTTACGGAGCTTTATCTTCAAGAGTACAAGATTAAGCTCAACCAGGTCACAAATTTTGTATTTCTAGTCGATTCTATTCTGAGGTATTCTGATTCTTGTAGCCTTTACTTCCTCATATGGATAATCTAGTAGTCTGTATACTCTCTGATAACCCCCACGGACCACCCCCCACCAACTAGATTCTGCAACATCATCAAGTAGATAAGAGTAACATGAGACATAGCCTCAAATCTCTTGCAGTTCGCCTATTACAAGAACCAAGTGCTCAGCATGATATAGAGTAGCATTATATAGCTTCTCTCTACAGATTATTGTCTGAAGATCTGTTTCAGAATAGATACTTGCTCATGTGTTGCAGCAAGTAATCGGACGTAAGAAAAAGTTCCATGAGAAGTTTACCGCACATTCCTCGAAGAAAGTGACAACAATTTCATTGAACGGCCAACACTGGAATTTGGTCCGGAAGACGATCAACAAATATTACATCCAACATCAAGATCCCGAATATGGTTAGCCAAATTTCACTCTCTGCATGAACACCTTGCCGGCTAGTATAGTACTCCAAAGCAAGCTGTTCTACTCCACATTGCTCGCCATCCACACTACAGAAAATACTCTTCATCCCTGGTTTGCAATTTAATGATCTTCCCTGTATATGAACCTAGAAGACCATTAGGAAAATGAAAGTCAGTTTGATTCAAAAAATTATTACTGGTGATTACAAGGATCAAAAATTTATAAATGGGAGGCTACTTATTTATCATTTATAAGCATCCACCTCAAAAATCTACTTGTCTCTGCAGGGCTTTTCTTTAACCTGCACGAACCCATTGATCGAGTAGACCACCTTCTGCAACTTGCAGGCTCTCATCTATGTGCCCAAGATGCTCCAAATCAACAGAAATTCTTAATGTCCAAAGTCCCCTTCTATCAGAAATGAACACATTTAGCAGCTTTTCTGAGTAGATTGATGGCATCTGTATGCCTGCAAAAATGAAAACTGCTAATTGAAAAACATGGCCAGATAGACATCATCGTTGTCACAAAAATACCAAATTTTCTTTACAACAAAATCTCCCTTTACAGCATCAAAATTTGTTTTGTAATTTTTATTTATATCTTTTTTGTTCTTTTGTTGGATGATACAATAGACAATGACACCACTGTTAGGAAATAGAAATGTTGACTATACCATATTGAGGATAAATTAAGATCACCGTGTAAATGGTAAGGAATCAATTATAATCCTTACCATATGTGATCAAAGTATCCCCTTTCCTCCCCTATATGTATCCCTGCAAACAAAGTGAGAAATATACAGAAGAAACAATTCATAACACAATATCATAGTTTTCTTGTCCCACCAAACATGGTATCAGAGCGATTAATCAGTTCTTGGATCTGATTATAGTGTGCTCATCATCTACCGGCACAGTATAACCATGCCAAACAACAACACTGATGGCAGTTCAGAGACTCCACTGCCGAGCAATGAAGCCTCGGCCGAAATCTCCAATCAACTTGCCATCCTCCTACAAAAATTGCAACCAGTCAGTACCCAGAATCAATCACCAGTTCAGATTGCTATCAAACTTGATAGTCACAACTACACATTATGGTCCCGGATGATGAAGATTGCTATTGGTGGCCGGGGTCGCCTACATCACCTGACGGGCGACCCTTCACCACCAAGAGCTGGAGATCCGAATTTCCCTCAATGGGAAACAGATGATTTGGCAGTTTGTGCCTGGATCTTAGATTCTTTAGAACGAGATATAGTTAAACGTTTTGCAGCCTATCCAAGTGCCCGAGACTTATGGGAAGGGCTTGAGACCACTTTCAATAGCGGCGGCGATGCCCTACAGATATTTGATCTGATCAATCAAGCCGGCCGTAAAATGCAAGGAACAGGATCACTTGAAGACATTTATAGTGATCTTCAAAGTATATGGCATCTAATTGACCAACAGGATCCAAATCCGATGCAGTGCGCAAAGGATATTGCGATCCATGATCGAAGAACCCAGGAAACAAGGCTCTTTCAGCTACTCGGTGCTGTTAACACCGAGTACAATCGCATAAAACAAGATATCCTCAAGATGAAACCGTTACCGTCCGTCGCCACTGCCTACGCTGCCCTCCGCCGCGAGGCCGCCCAGCAACAGATCCTGACTGGAGATCCCAGCGGCGGCTCTAACGGTGGTATAGGCGCCGGCTTTCTGAGCAAAACTCGGTCAGATAACCCGCGCCCGAACGGATCTTCATCATCCCGAGCTCCCGGCGACATAGATCGGAGTCAACTATGGTGCGACGAGTGTAAAAGATCCGGTCATTCCACTGAACGATGCTTCAAACGGGTGGGCTACCCTGAAACTGACAAAAGCAAGCTGTGGTGCGACGAGTGTAAGAAAAAGGGGCACTCAACCGACCGCTGTTGGAAGAAAGTGGGATATCCCGACCGTCGCCAGAAGAAAGGCAGTGCAGCTAACGCCGTGGGTAGCCTCGATGAGGCCACCACCAACGGCGCCGCCGGTGCCTCGTCTGGAGAAAATCCCGTAGGGTTCGGCGGGGTAGCGGGTTCGACGCGTCTGGGAGAAGGTTCTGGAGAAATGCGTGGAGAAGACGGGCGTTTTTCCCATTTCACCCCTGCATCTCACGGTAAAAAGACAAGTATACCCCTTGATTTGCATAAATCTCAAAATTGCCATGCCTCGATTATTTCTTTGCAGCGAGGCCCCTGTGATTTGGATAAATTACCGGTGGCTCCCATGATTTCTGGAAAATTCCAGAGACAGTCCTCCAACTTGCAGGTTTTACAAAAGGGCCCCTCGTTTTCTAACAAAATTCAGAATCAGTCCCAAACTTTATCCAAAATGGAGAAAAGGCCCCAGCAGCTTAAAAAATTTCAGCCAGACCTCGGGATATGCAATCCGAAATATTTTGGACCTGGGTGCTTTGATTTACCGAATCCGGACACGGGAAAAGCCTGCCTTGTGGCTTCTCCGAACAAATCTCGATGGCTCTTTGACTGTGGGGCCACGGATACCATGACTTATGATGCTTCAGACTTGGTTACTACTTCTGCACCTAAACGGACGCATGTACAAACAGCAAATGGAGGTCTCTCGGATGTTAAAGGGGGTGGCTCAATCGAGCTCTCTCCTACTTTAAAACTACCAAACTGTCTTTATGTTCCGTCTTTGTCTTGCAAGTTGTTATCAGTAAGCCACGTTACACGAGAATTAAACTGTATGGCTGTGATGTATCCAACTTTTTGTGTACTGCAGGATATCCGGACAGGGAAGATCATTGGGCGTGGCACTGAGCACGATGGCCTTTATTATGTGGATGACGTGGTTCGCCATGGTAGTGCTGGGCTCACTCACGGGACAACAGACAGGGAGATGTGGTTATGGCATCGTCGCCTAGGACATCCATCCACAGGGTATCTTAAACTTCTTTTTCCGCATTTATTCAAAAAACAGACTTCATTTTGTTGTGAAACGTGTATTTTGGCCAAAAGTCATCGAACCTCTTATCCTGTGACCAATACACGTGTGTCTGTTCCTTTTAATCTTATTCATTCTGATGTGTGGGGTCCTGCTCCAAACTCAAGTACGAGCGTGTTCAAATATTTTATTACTTTTATTGATGATTGTACACGCATGACTTGGGTATATTTTCTGCGACACAAATCTGATGTACCTGACAAAATCCAAGAATTTTACACTTTTATTCTTGCCCAGTTTCACAAATCTATCCAAACATTCCGAACTGACAATGGAGGAGAGTATGTTAACATCACTCTCCAAACATTTTTCTCACAAAAAGGGATTGTCCACCAGACCTCTTGCTCCTACAGCCCTCAACAAAATGGGGTCGCCGAAAGGAAAAATCGACTTCTTCTCGAAATCACCAGAGCTCTAATGATTGATTCTCATGTCCCTATATACCTTTGGCCTGAGGCTGTAGCAACTGCTACTTATCTACTCAACCGACTACCAACCAAGATACTAAACCTCAAAACTCCTCTTCACACTCTTTCTACACACCTCCAGATTCCAGAGACTTTTTCCTTAGCCCCCCGAATCTTTGGAAGCTCAGTGTTTGTTCATATACCCAAGATCCACCGCACCAAATTTGATCCTTGCGCACTCAAGTGTGTCTTTGTTGGCTATGGGGTCAATAAAAAAGGTTATCGTTGCTACCATCCTCCTACTCAACGCATGTACACTACAATGGACTGCAACTTTCTAGAAACCGAGTTCTATTTTCCATCTCAATCTCCTGGTCAAGGGGGGAGTGTCTCTGACCCACTCGATTGGTTGCTCAGTCCCAGTTGTCCCTCTGTCATCCCTATACCTCAGATTGCAGAACAACATGGAGAAGACCAGAGTTCGAGTCCTCAAATTGAAGAATCACATCATGAGGACCAGCGTGCTCAGCCACACACGTCCGTGACTCCCTTGCTCCAGAATCCTGAGGTAACAAATGTTGAGTATAATGATGTTATACCTTGTGATAACATGACTTGTGAACAGGAAAAGAATCAGGACAATCTTGGGCCAGAAAATTTTGTCTTGCCACCAAGAAAAAATCGAGGGGTACCAGCAAAGAAGTATGAGCCTGAACACATACCAAGAACATCAAAGTATCCTGTTGCAAACATGGCTATGAGAAATCTGACAAGTACAGCACAATCATTCATGACCTCATTATATTCAGAAGATATACCTCGAAATATAGTTGAGGCTCAAAGTAGACCAGAATGGAAACAAGCAATGGAGGAGGAAATGAAAGCATTAGAGAAAAATGGGACATGGGAAACATGTATGTTGCCTAAAGATAAAAAACCTGTGGGGTGTAAATGGGTGTTCACCATAAAACACCGCGCAGATGGATCGATTGAACGCTACAAAGCAAGACTTGTAGCCAAAGGATACACGCAGACGTATGGTGTCGATTATGCAGAAACTTTTTCACCAGTTGCAAAACTGGACACTATCAGAGTCTTATTCTCTATTGCAGCAAACAAAGAGTGGCCACTTCATCAATTTGATGTCAAAAATGCCTTTCTCCATGGTGATCTTCAAGAGGTAGTATACATGGAGCCACCACCAGGATACTCTATGCGGTTTAAAAAGGGAGAAGGTTGCAGGTTAAAGAAAGCACTGTATGGTCTTAAACAATCCCCACGAACTTGGTTTGGACGGTTTACAGAAGCAATGAAGAGATATGGATACACTCAGAGTAACTCTGATCATACTCTTTTCATAAAAAGAAAAGAAAGATTGGTCACATGTTTGATTATATATGTGGATGATATGATTATCACAGGTGACGACAATCAAGAGATAGAACTTCTTCGCCATAATTTATTCCAGGAATTCGAGATGAAAGACCTAGGGAATCTAAAGTATTTCCTGGGTATTGAAGTGTTAAGATCGCCTCAAGGTATATTTATCTCTCAGAGGAAATATATCTTAGACCTGCTTGCAGAAACAGGTCTACTTGACTGCAAACCTGCAGAGACCCCAATGATGATGAACTTGAAGCTGATACAAGATGAGACAGAAAAAATCACTGATCGAGATCAATACCAAAGGCTGGTAGGAAAGTTGATATATCTTGCACATACTCGACCAGATATAGCCCATGCTGTAGGAGTCATCAGCCAATTTATGCACAACCCACGAGAGAGTCATATGGAAGCAGCAATGAGAATACTTCGATATCTCAAAGGGACACCAGGAAGAGGAATTGTGTTCAGGAAAAATGGGCATCTGGATATTCAAGGATATACCGATGCTGATTGGGATGGGTGCCATATGGATCGAAGATCAACATCAGGATATTTCATGATGGTTGGCGGAAACTTGGTAACCTGGAAAAGCAAGAAACAAAAGGTTGTAGCCCTATCAAGTGCAGAAGCAGAGTTCAGAGGCATAGCTCGAGGACTCACTGAGATATTATGGCTAAAGAAACTTATTACAGAAATAGGATATGAATCAAGTGAATCATGTATCCTCAAAAGTGACAATAAAGCAGCCATAAGTATCTCAGGGAATCCAGTATAACATGACCGGACAAAACATATTGAGGTGGATAGGCATTTTATCAAAGAAAAGCTGGAGTCAAAAGTGATCAAGTTACTATATGTTCGATCAGAGGATCAACTGGCTGATATCCTAACCAAAGCTGTACCAAGCAGGGAGTTCAAAGAAGTACTACGCAAATTGGGCATCGAAGACCCGACTGCTCAATTTGAGGGGGGGTGTTAGGAAATAGAAATGTTGACTATACCATATTGAGAATAAATTAAGATCACCTTGTAAATGGTAAGGAATCAATTATAATCCTTACCATATGTGATCAAAGTATCCCCTTTGCTCCCCTATATGTATCCCTGCAAACAAAGTGAGAAAAAGACAGAAGAAACAATTCATAAACACAATATCATAGTTCTCTTGTCCCACCAAACACTTTTAGTTTAAACACTACCTTATTAATATAGCCAATAAATTATTCTAACAGTACAATTTTGAAAAAAAAATGTCATTATTTGGAAACATGTAATACTATCAGTACAATTTTGAAACTACGAGAGTGTAACTCATGCTATCCTATGGGACCAAAAGTATTTTTTTTCCTAAGAGTAAAGTAGTTCATGATATAAACATCCGAAGGGGCAAATATTTCGAAAATATTTAATAAAATGCATAGGATTAAATTAAATTGGTTCAAGTAAGCCCATATTTTGCGCAACCTTCTTAAAATTATAATTGGCTTATAAGCACCTTTTTTTCAAAAAATAATTCATCATTTTTTTGAAAAAGTGTTCTTATAAGCCAATTATAAGCATGAGAAGGCTGCATAAAACACCCCTTAAGAGTGTGCTTGGGGAGCTTGTGTTATTTAAAATATGTTTAAACTATAGAAAGCAAATTTGTTTGAGAATATGAGCTGTTTGGGAAGACGATCGTAAAATAGATGTAATAAAATAAATAGTGTTTTGGAACATAATTAAAATAGCTCCACATACGATTTTTGAATAATCTGTTTCATACAAACTTCTCCAGAACCACTTCTTACTTCTTGATAAAAATAAATAAAAAATTAGACCCAAGTTATTTGCATATATGCGTTATTGTTTTAAATGAGAGATGTGAGGAAAATTTTCAAGTTAGTATTCCATTTGATAGAAAATTAATAAAAATGTCAAACTTAAAACATTAGATTAGATATGTGCTAATACGAATTATTTGAACCCTAAATCTCTTAAGCATTTCAGCATTTGAGTTAAAGTCATCCACCACTAGGCCAACCTGTTATGGTTAGATATGTGCTATCTTATTATGGTATAGTATATTAATGTCTTAAGTTTTGATAAAATTAGATTCGCCTGAGTTAGATTGAACGAGGACACTAAGCTGGAGCGTGGAGCTTGTACCTCTTGAGCGTTTCAGTATTTAAGTTCAGGTCATCCACCATTAGGCCAACTTATTGTGATTAAATATGTGCTATCGTACTATGGATAGTAATATCAATGTCTTGAGTTTGGATAAAATTAGATTCGTCTAGGGTAGATTGAAGGACAGTACGCTGGAGCATGGAGCCTGTACCTCTTGAACATTTCAGCATTTAAATTTAGGTTATTCACCACTAGCTCAACCTGTTGTAATTAGACATGTGCTATCGTATTATGG
>JAOWBN010209598.1:0-14045 GCA_028565015.1 Pinguicula moranensis | reverse complement strand
ATAGACAATGAATTGAATTATGGCGATTAATTAAATTATGACAATGAATTCCATTTTAATTAGTTAGGTAATTTTTTGGCAATTCAGTTAAATTAGAATAGTCCATTCCATAAATAAACAAACTATAAGAACAAAATGCGATTTACCCCTTGTACTATACTTATTGAATAACTTACTCCCTTGTACTTTCAAAAAAGCTATTTTACCCCTGTACTTTCAAAAGAGCTCATTTACCCCCTTGTACTTTTAAAAAAAGGTAATAAACCCCTTAATAAACAGATGCCCAGTCGCGGAATGGAGAGTGAATCACACTCGGGGGCAGTGGGCTTTTTTTCGAAAGTATAGGGGGTAAAGTGGCCCTTTTAAAAGTACAGGGAGGTAAATATTCGATAGCTATAGTACATGGGTGTAAATGGCCTTTTAACTCCAGAGTCTCGGACAATTCACAATCACAAGTCTGAATCTGAACTGAAATCAGAAAAGGATTCTAAATCAAAATCGTGCGTCTCGACTCTCGCCGTCTCACCGTCTCCTCTGAAGGTGAAGATTGAATCATGTTCGTGGGTCAGCAGATTTAGGGTTGAATCGTGCGTCTCGCTCTCAAGTCCTTCCGAGTCCGACGTGGCAGTGCCTTCCGAGTCCTTCTGTAGTTTTGCTTGAACTTTGAATGATAGGTATATGTCTAATTTTTCAATTTCCACCGTGTTCTATATAGTCTATACACTTTTTTAACAATGTTTATTGCTTCGTTCAAGATTCCCAGTTTCAAGTTCAAGTTCAACAGTCTAACAAACCAAAATATTGTCTTTAGAATAATAGTTGTTAAGTTAAACTGAACACTAGTAACTAGTTCAGGGGTTATTTGTTAATTGTATTCGGAATTTTCTAACCAAACCATTATGATTGGATTCAGAATCCTCATCAATTTGATGTCCTCTTCTGGGAAATGCATAAGGATGTTAACCCTTCAACTGCATTGAAGTTTTTTTTACTTCGCTTGCATCTCTTATGGATTTAGGTTCACTCTTAGATCGTATTGTGTTTTGTTCCACTTGATGATTTCTAGGAATCTCGATAAACCCGCACGATTGTTCTTGATAAAAATTATTGATGGGGAAGTTGCCCATGACGTTAGGTGATGGTGTTGTGAATTTGCACACGGAGATTTCTGTTGTCTTGGCGGACACTTATTTTGGTTCTGAAACGTTTAGGAGTGGGATTAGAGGTTTTAACATTTTTGTTCATGTTTATGCCAGTGAGTTTAAGGGAGTAGGTTACGATGCTTTGATGGGCATGTTTAGGTATTTAACGAGTAGAAGAGTGTTCCCATTCGAGACATGCACTTTTCTGATGAGCTCGTTTGTTAAGGCGAACGAACCATTAAAAAGCTATGAGATATTTGTTATTGTTTCCAGGGAATCTTTACCAGATGCTTATTTATACAGTTCTGCAGTCGATGCATTGTGTAAAGCGTTAAGCGGGTAGGGTTAATGATGCATTGATCTTGTTCTCCAATTTACTAATTTGATCTTTACTGATTTGAGGCTTTGGGTAGATTAGAATTGAAGAGATAAATCTCTGAATGAGAGCAAAATAGTATATATATATATATATATGGGGACGGTTCCGTTGACGACAAGTTTTACACCATTCGTGACAATGTTTTCTTAAAAGTCTATGTTTAGGGTCCGTAGGTTTAGGGTTTGGGGTTTAGGGTTTAGATTTATAGATATATATATTATTATTTTTTGGAAATTCGGATTATTTTAACCGAATTTTCGAAATTTCTGATTTTTTTTTTGTTGGGAAATTTGGAAATTTCAAATTTTCGAACCGATTTCCGAATTCTGAATTCCGAATTTCGAAATAAAATACGGATCGGATCGAAAATCAATTTCCATTCCCAAAATAATTTCGGATCGAAACGAAAATTCTCATTTTTGAATTTTGAATTCCGAATGCCCAGGCCTAATACCCATATGCCTCATTGAATATGCTTCTGGATCGCTAGATGGAACATAAACTGAATCATCATCAGGGGGTCAAAAGTGCGAGGAGATAAAGCTACTAGTAGCATCAATAACCCGAGGGTTTGATCTATTTTGACCAATATCATATTGTGAAGGCAACCTCGGCATAGAAGCACAAGCAGACAAAATTTTTGTAATGGCAGAGCTAATACAAGCACCAAATACTTGAGGTGTTGAGCTATTTTCACTAATATCATAATTGGAAGGTAAGCTTCTGCACCAAAAAAATATTGAGTCGTCCATCCATCGCCATGAGCATCCCCGGACCACTATCGTCAAAGAAATTGAAAAACCCAGAACCTCTGTCATCACTCATGATCTTTTTTGGGTGACCTACAATAATATTATAATTACTAACACTAATCCAGAACAATATATTTTTAAGTAAAGTAATATTATGCCAAAACATCAATAATTAATCGTGCATTACTAAAATTAGTAATATATTTAAAGTAAATAAAATTATAATTACTAGACACGAATCCATACATATATACTCAAATTTAAACAAGTAGAAAATGATATAACATTATAACATCATGAATACTTATTCATTTAACAAATTTGTATTTAGGTAACATTATTTCATATATAACAATACTCTTATTTAAAAAATGACATAACAATATAACAACATAAATAAGTATTACACAACTATTAATTTACAAATCGTAATATTAAAATCAACAATAAAAAAAATAAACAAGTTTACATGACTTTGACAAGCTAAGAAAATGATCTGCAATGTTTTTTGAATGTTGGAACGTTAAATAACGAACCTTAAACAACTACTCTTATTTGCATGAGAAATCGTGGGCAAGCAGGCACATTATTGGCCACCTACCCACCTACCCACCCAAAATCCTCTGACCTCCACCCAAATCCATGGCGGAATCGAACAACAAGAAGAGGCTGACAGCGAGTAAGGCATCTAGTTGATTACCAAACCAAAAGGAAATCAACGTATTTCTCCCCGGCCGAATTAGGCGGTACGGGGAGGTGGAGAAAAGAGAGTCAGATTCTATTTGAGCCCTAGAAGAACCAGTAGGATGTACAACTGGACCGCTGTTTCCCGGCGGTCGAATAGGATTCGGCAAGAAATTAGAGAAGGGAAAGCCATAGGAACCCTAGAAAACCAAATTAGGAAACCAACCATAAACCGAGCAAAAAAGGCTAGCGAAGTAAGGAGTAGTGAGATGGCAAGGATAGTAAAGGCACCGAGTAATAGGTATAGGAGCTTGGGACCGAGTGGAACAGCGAAAAAGGCGAGTGGAGTCGGGGACAATCTGACATCCTTCTTCATTACAAACTTCCCACAAGGCACGAATGTGAAAGAGCTCCGAGAAGTATGTGCAGCCCAAGGTAAGCTATTTGATTTCTTTGTACCAAATAAACTGGCAAAAACGGGGCTGCCGTTTGGGTTTGTGGTGTATGTGGATGTGATATCTGTTGAGGGGATGGTAACAAAATTGAGTAATATCTGGGTAGATTCTTATAAGATCCGAGCAAACCGGACGAGGTTTGGGAGACATACCAAGGAAGATAAACCGGAATCGAGCAGATGGATTCCTAAGGCTATCAATAGTGTAACACGAAACGCTCCCAGTAAAGTAGCTTCCTACAGTGAGGTGGTAAGATCAGACAAAAACAGACTGTGGAAGGAACACCAAGTGGAAAAATTGAAGGGTGATGAGTTGTTTGATTTAACATTCACAACGTGTAGAGAGGACTCTGTATGGCTGAACTACAGCATAGTGGGTACGCTGAAAAATAAAGAAGGCTGGAGAGAGTTATACTGGGCTCTGCAACGAGGAGGGTACTACAACTTAAAAGTTAGCCCCATGGGAGCAGGGAAAGTGCTAATATGGGAAGAGGATGATAAAGACCTGAGGAACCTATTGAAGTATGATACACAGTGGCTGGAAAACTGGATTACTGAGCTAAAAGAATGGACTATGCAGCCCCCGATCAAGGAGAGACTCTGCTGGATTAAGATTTATGGTCTGCCGTATCATGCGTGGAAAGAGGAAGTGTTTACAGCTATTGGGAGTAAGATAGGGAAGGTGGTCCGAATTGATGAGGTAACATCCAAAAGGTTATATCCGGAGGCAGCTCAGATACTTATTCAGGTGGAAATAAGTCAAACAGTGAACCAGTTGCTAAAAATCCGGTTTGAGGACAGAGCTATATGATTAGAGTAGTGGAAGTTGGAGAGAAAAAGTTTGAGGTAGAGACAGGGGCTGAAGAGGAACAAACTGATAGTGCAACAGAAAGTATGGGGAGTTCAGAATTTAATAGTCAAAAGGATGAGTTTTCGGATGAAGAAGACTGGGGAGGAAAAACAAGGTCGGTGAATCTGGTGAATCTGGTGAACAAAGAGAAACAGAGGGAAGGAAAACAGGGGGAGCCACAAACACAAGATAGCACGGGAGGGAACAAAGGAAAAGGTACGCTGGAACAGGTGAAGGAAAATAAATTCTGGCAAATGAGAAATTTCACAGGGGGAGGGGAATTGGAGAGACCAAGGAATGCTGAGGAGTGGGATGAAGAGAGTGTCTGTAGGTTGGAGGAGCAGATGGGGGAAGTGGAGGAGATTGTACCAGAAACAAAACAGCACTCAGGTGAGAAAACAGAAAATAGCTTGAAAAGTATAGATGACAAGAAGGAAAGCAGAAATGCAGAAGTGCAGAGTGAAAGAGTAGACAAAACACAGCAGGATGATAAAAGGCCAGAGGAGACACAAACTAGGGAAGAAGTAGAAATGATAACAGATTTGGCTAGAGAACTAGTAGTGCTAGTACAAGATAGTGAGAGAGCAGACAAGAAAAAGAAGGATCTGATAAGTGAAAGTAGAACGACAGAAGGTCCCAGTGAAAAAGCAGCCAGACAAAGATATTCAAGAGAGGACAAACAGAAAGAAAAGATGGATACTCCAGTAAAGGGGTTGAGAAGGAAAAATCTACAAGGAGGGAAGTCTCGAAAGAAGACAACCCAAAAAAGTCACAATCAACAAATACTGGAGGAATGGAGAGACTTACTAACGTCAAACCAAAGGAAAACAGAAGTAAGACAACAAACAGGAGAACCAAGATACACCACATCGATGACAGACAGCTGCATTGACGCAGTAAACACAAGATTCTTGAGAGAAGAAGCTGAAGAGATATTGAAGGTGGGCAAAACACTAGGATTAGAACAACATCAAAGCAACGAGGAAATAACAGAGGCGCTAATAGAGATAGAGAAAAGAAATAGAAGAGAATGTGTGCTGGAACAGGAAAAAAGAGGAGAATCAGAGAGGAACAAAGGAAGTGATGCAACTCCTAACCTATAACATAAGGGGGATAGGAGATAAGGGGTGCAGGAGAAGGCTCAGGCAGCTATTATATGAAAACAGGATAGATTTCCTAAGCCTGCAAGAAACAAAGAAGGAGGTAATATCAAGAAGATTCTGCTCAAGCATATGGTATGATGAGAATTTTGACTGGGTATATAAGGGGTCCAGAGGTCTGTCAGGAGGCTTACTGTGTGTATGGAATAAGGAAAAATTCTCTAGACAGGAAATCATAGATGAGGAGGGAGTTTTAGGGGTCACCGGAGTGTGGGAAGGAGATCAGGAAATATCACATATGGTGAACATGTACGGGGCAAATACTCTTCTGGAGAAAAAACTGCAATGGGAAGCCTTAAAGCAGTTCCAGCAAGGCAAGGAAAATAATAAATGGTGCGTCATGGGAGATTTCAACGCAGTTTTGAATAGAGCAGAGAGGAAAGGTGTGACAAGTAACAGAAATGAGACAGAAATAAGGTTGTTCAACCAATTTGTGGCAAGTATGCAACTGATGGATTTGGGACTGCAGAAAAGGAAATATACGTGGTATGTATCTTCTCTGAAGGCTATGAGTAGACTAGATCGATTTCTTGTAAACACAAGATGGATAGGAAATGAGTCCAGCTGGGTACAGATTGGCTTAGAAAGAGGAGATTCTGACCACTGCCCGGTAAAACTGATGGCTAAAAATCAAAACTGGGGGGCAAAACCGATGAGGGTCCTGGATGTTTGGTTAGAATCTGAACAATACAAAGAGATGGTGAAAAAAGTATGGGCTGAAACAAGGATCGAGGGGTATGCAGGATTTAGAATAAAAGAAAAAATCAAGAAGGTAAGAGAGGAGATAAAGAAGTGGAACTATTCAGCACCCAGAGATCTAGCTGAACAGAGAAAGGAAATCTTGAGGAAGATGAAAAAGGCAGAACTGGAAGCTGAAAGAGAGGAAGGACACAGAGACTTATCTGAACTGATGACAGGATTAAGACAACAGCTGGTAGAAGCAACTAGGAAACAAGATTGTATATTGCACCAGAAAGCAAGAGTGAAATGGATACAAAACAGTGATGCAGACTCGGCATTTTACCATGGATGGGTGAATAGGAATAGAAGCAGGAGTATGATACAGGGAGTCTGGGACAATGAAATGTGGGTAGATGAGGTTGACAAAATTAAACAGGCTTTCAAACAACATTTTCAGAGAAGATTCAACAGGATGCAGAAACTGAGGGTAAGGATTGGTACATTGGAGATGAAGAAATTATCTGCTCATACAAAACACCTACTGTCAGTACCTTTTAGTGAAGATGAAATCATGGACGCCATAAAAAACTGTGGCAGCAAGAAGAGCCCAGGACCGGATGGGCTTAATTTTGCATTCATTAAGCAGTTCTTACCCGAGATGAAACAAGATATTCTCAACATGATGTCAGAATTCTATAGGAATTGTAAGATTGTGAAGGGAGGGAATGCAGCACACATTACACTTATAGCAAAGATCACCTCTCCACAACAAATTTCAGATTATAGGCCTATAACATTGGTAGGCTGCATATATAAGATACTGTCCAAGGTACTGGCAAGTAGATTGAGCAGAGCTCTGGATGAAATTATCTCGAGAAATCAGATGGCGTTCATTGGAGGGAGACAGATTTTAGATGGGGTCATGATTACAAATGAGCTGGTAGATGAAATGAGGAAAAGAAAGAGGCCCGCACTGATTTTTAAGATAGATTTCGAAAAAGCATATGATACAGTGAGTTGGGAATATGTGTTGGAGGTGATGAAGCAGGTTGACATGCCGGTTTGCTGGGGGTGGTGGATAAAGGAATGTTTAGAATCAGCCTCCACATCAGTCCTAGTAAACGGGAGCCCAACTGAGGAGTTTAAACCACAACGTGGCTTAAGACAAGGCGACCCAATCTCACCCTTCTTATTCTTATTGGTGGCTGAAGGTTTGTCGGCCTTGATAAACAAAGCAGTAGATCTGAAAATGCTATCTCCAGTAGAAGTAGGAGAAGATAAAACAGTGGTGTCACACTTACAGTTTGCGGACGATACCATAATATTCTGTCAACCTACATGGGAGAACATCAAGGTTGTTAAGGCAATTCTGCACACATTTGAACTGATGTCAGGTCTGAGGGTGAACTTTGGGAAGAGCAGTTTGATGGGAATGAATGTGGAACAAAACAGAGTTATAAACATGGCCAAGTATCTGAACTGTAAACAAGGTAAGATTCCTTTCAAGTATCTTGGACTACCAATTGGGGCCAATCCAAGGAGAGCTGAAACATGGAAACCGGTTGTGGAGAAAGTCAAAAACAGACTAGGACAGTGGGAGAACAAGACGTTATCAGTAGGAGGTAAGCTTGTGCTTATTAATTCGGTGCTAACAGCCTTGCCATCATACTACTTCGCATATTTCAAAGCCCCTAGATGTATTATCCAAACCATAGAGAGATTAAGAAGAAACTTTTTCTGGGGAGGTAACTTGGACAAAAGAAAAATCTGCTGGATCAAATGGACAAAACTGTGTCAACCAAGGGATCAAGGGGGTTTGGGCATTCGAGGGCTGGCTGATTATAACAAGGCTATGTTAGGAAAGTGGGGGGGTAGAATACTAGAGAACAAACAAGAATTATGGAAGGAGATATTGAGATCCAAATATGGCGAGAATGGAAGACTGACACTAGGGGGTTGGAGAGAATTGAGGGAGGAAAAAAGGCTGAGGAGAAGAGGGAGGAGAAGAGGGGAGGCAGGAGCGTCTAAATATTGGTTAGACCTAAAGGGGGTACTAGAGGAGGGATGGTTCAGGAGGGGAATAGAGTGCAGGATAGGGGAAGGAAAATATATCAACTTTTGGGGGGATAACTGGTATAGAAATTCAATATTGAAAGAAACATTCACAAGACTTTATAGCTTGGACAGGTTACATGAAAAATCAGTGAGTGAACATGGGTATTGGGAGGGGGAAACTTGGAAATGGACGTGGGAGTGGAAAAGGGAATTGAGACCACAAGAGAGGAGGGATTTTGAGGAACTAACAATCTTTCTGCAGGAGGTAGCAGTCAAGAAACAGCAGGAAGACACATATGGCCACCGAAACACTGAGACAGGGAAGTATACTGTCAAAAGGGTGTATGAGGCGATTCAACAAACAATACCATCACCGTATATGGAAGAAGAGAAGAAACTACTCAACCAGGTTTGGTGCACCCTTGTGCCGAAGAAAATCTTAGTATTTATGTGGAGACTGTTGCAGAATGGGCTACCAACAAAACCAAATTTGCAGAACAGGGGAACAATACCATTAGAAGGAAATACAGACTGCATCTTATGCCAAGAAGAACCGGAACCTGTAGAGCACTTATTTGGTAAATGCAGACATAGCATTGGGATATGGAGGAGGATATTACAATGGCTAAACATGACCCCAACAGATATGGAGCAGTGTAGTCACCTACAAGAGTTTATGCTACTGAAGTCACAAAGGGTAAATAAGGAGATATGGAGGGCGATCTGGATGTGCACTCTCTGGACAATTTGGAAAATGAGAAATCTTCTACATTTCAACAATCAAGAAATTCAAGCAGATGAGAGATTGCAAGACATACAAAGACTGACATGGGAGTGGACGAAATTTAAGAGAAGAAGGGGCTTGGAATACTCATTAAATGATTGGATCATACAACCTGTTGAATGTATGTGTGAGTAAAAGTACATAGTTTTGGAGATCACACTACGGATAGGTATGGAGAAATGAAAAGCTGTAATTATGTAAATTTCGTTTTGAGTGTTAATACAAATTTTAGTTTATCAAAAAAAAAAACTGAGCCAAGATAAAAATTAAATAAATAACATATATAAAAATAATTCGGGAATATCAGTAAATAAGCAAATTCGAACCAAAAATAAAAAAATAAAAAATGCTTGATTTTTTGATAAATTGGTTCAATTTTCGTAATAAAAAGTCATAACCGATCTTGTTCGGTTCGGGTTTGATTATGATCATAATCTAACTTGAATTACTAAATGTTTACCACTACATTCACCCAATTTGGAGTGGGGTCAACTCAAAGTATCATAATTATTCTTTAATAAAATATTTACTTATAAAAAAAACCATGAGAATGGAGATTTTATTATTTTGTCCTTGAGCTCGAGCTTCTCAACTTCTTCCCTAATTTGCAATAGAGGCGACACTAATAGTTTAATTTTCTCATTATTTTTGTCCAGGTTTAGCATTTTTAATACATTTTCTATCTCTTTCTTCCCACAATGAAGATTTTATTATTCTGGTTGTAGTATGTTAGTCTCTTTTCTTTTCTTTTTTTTTATATATATCGTTAAATGTGTTAAATAAAAAGCCAAATGGCCATTATACAGCTTGGTTGAGCCTACAAGGCCCAACTAAGTTTCAGTGATCCAATATTGCACTGGAAATACAGATTCGAACCCTAATGACTCAGTCAATTTTTAACCGAAGTTTAAAAAATACAGGCCCAAAATTGGCCCGTTTTCAGGAGTCTCGAGCAGATTGTTTCCTCGACAGTGTGTGACACGACAGCTGTCATTGTCGTGTCACTTCAAGATGTGTGTGGGCCGGCTAAACGGCGCATATGCAAGCGTGATAGGCAGGGCAGGCGGCGCATGGGGCGGCAGGAGCACGTGGATGCACGTAATGGAAAGTAGACGGAAGGATCGACGGAATATGACGGGGAGCAGTTGGATCTAGTCGATCCGATGGTGAACGAGGAGGATGGAAGTGGGGAGAGTTGCACGGAGCAGGGACACGGAGTGAAGGCACAGGCGGCGGCAGATAGGAGCAGGACGCATTGGCGTGCGGATGGGACGCTAGTGCACAAAAATGGAGTGTTGCAGGGACACGATGTGGTACGGAGGGAGGCGGCATAGCGCTGCAGGGACGCATTGGGGTGTGGCAGGAGCCAACGGGAGGCGGTGGAGCGCTACAAGGACACGTTGAGGAGCGGCGGGAGGCAACAATGAGGTGGCAGGGGGACATGTGAAGACACGCCAAAGAGTAGATGGGGTGTGGCCGCCATAGAGGGGCTGGGGTGCGGAGGAGGAGTGGCCGTGCCCCTTAGGCAAGTCGCCGGAGGCTGGAAGACAACTAATTAGTATGTTAGTCTTAATTTGTAGAATGGGCATTGTATAAATACTTTTAAAATGTGCAAGTAATTAGTTTTATTGGTTTTTTTCACCCTTAAGCTCGAGCTCTAAGGACCTATTTTTTACCCAAAGTTCTTTTCTCATTTGTTTTTTCTTTTGATTTTTCTTCTTTTAAATTTGTAATTTTTGAAAAACTACAAAAAAATAGAAAAAGTTATAGAAATAGTGTTTGCAGTAAAAAATTTAAGATACTAAATAATGTTTGTAGTTAAATTTTGTAAGATAATTTTAATTTATTTACAAAATTGCTTAGAAGGAGAAAAAAAATAGTCTTCTACCTACTTCTAAAAAAAATAGTTTTGACTTTAAAAAAAAAATATAGAGAAAGAAAAGTAGAAGTGAAGTTTTAAAACACTAATTTTGAAATAATATGGGAAAAAAATTAAGAAAAATAATTTAATTTTTAAGAGTTACGAAACAGACTCTCAATTTCTTCCCTAATCCAGAATCTAGGTTCAATACTTTTTAGATTAATTGAGAATAAGTATAATAATATAATTGTTTTATAATTAATGATATTTAATTATTGAAATATGTATTTTTTAAAATTATTTTTATTTATTTGTTAATTATATTTATATTAACTTTATATTCCGCCCACGAAACGAAATGACTTAACCCCTATATAACTTAATATCTCTAACAAACCTATCCTATGTGAATATATAAAAGTCTTGAAAGACTGATTCTATTCTAATATCTTGGAGTTTAGGTTTCAATAGTGAAAGAACAAAGAAAGGTTATGGTCTATGATAGCCTTTCTTGGTATTTAAAAAAGTGTTAAAATAAATATTTCTTTTTTATGATAAGATAATTATTTTATTTTTATAAAAGTTGACGTATACTTTTATACACCCTGCCCCGCTTAAAAAAAATCGCAATCCTTTAATCATAGATCGCCACTGCGGGCCCCACATATAAAATACCAAAACGTATTACCAGGGTACAATAAGTAGAAATTTGCAAGTACATTCCTGTACTTGGTTGGACCGCTCACTTTTTTGAATTCAAGCCTAAAATGTTGATTAGATTTTCAAGGCCAAGGTGTGAACAAAAGTATAAAAAAAAAATCAATAATATCGAAAACTACATCAACATCGATACTAAAAACTAATATTTTATTATTATTTTAATTTTTGGTATCAGTATCAATTTTTAATGATTTGGTATGGTAATTTTTTGTTTTTTATAAATAATAAACAGTTTCGTTTGATCTCAAATTTTCTTTTTTTCTTTTTTTTTTCTTTTTTAAAAAATTATTAAAATCAAAAAAAGAAAAAAAAGAAAAATGTTTTAGATTTTATACCAAAACCAAAAATTTTTGGTGTAATATCGGTATCGAAAATTCATTGCTGAATATTTTCGGCACGATATCGATATTTGCCAGTATCAATATCGATATCGATTGATCACCCTTAAATTTTACTGTTGGATTAATTTAATTGATTTGCTTAATTAATTAAACCTTAAGCCCACTTAACCACAAGTCCGTCTAACTACCCAGTTAAATCTCTATATATAGGCTATGTGTCTACAGAGATTAATATACCGCTCACAACTCATGCGTTGAGAACCAGAGAAATATAAGTTTTCTTTCTGATTGTTCCCAATCACTCTCGGGGAGGAGATTTGGTTCGTGGATATAACAGAGACTTTTATAAACCCTTCAACGTGATCAATTCAACCCAGGAGACTACGATCCAGAAACGCTTCCACATTAAACAGGTACCGAATTCGATCCGTTGGTATTCAGATTCATTCGTACTTAGTTTTTACAGTTGATTAGATCCGTTCTAATTATGTCTACAACCTCCATTATAGAGCCTTAGGAACTCGACGAACAAGAGAGATTCCGATGATAAACAGAGGATGGTTGTCTGTCAATGACTCAACAAGCTGCGAATTCCACATAATTCAAAAGAAAATGGTTTCAATTAAATTCAAAGGTTGCGTTAACAAGATATGTTAGTCCCACTTATAGGGGCCGAACCACATTACCTCACTGCAGTCTTAATTGCAAATTAAGGCATGCGTGCCTTGGGATTACACAAAAACGCTTAAACATAGCAAAAACTGTTAAACTAAAACAAAGCAATGAAGAAGCTGTGTAGGTTCGCGCCTGCGTCTTTTACGCATGCTTCATGCGGCGTCTTTAATGGCGGTCATGTTTCCCCATGCGCTTTCCGAGCTGTTATTTGCCATAATCTAATGCTTTCCAAAAGGCGTCCACCATCACATTGATCTTGCAAGCTTGAGCCACCACCCCATATAGCTGTCCCTGATGAAGACATTATAAATTAGAATCGGTCTCGTAAAGCATAATTTCGTGAGCGTGTTGTATGGTGATGAACTATTTAATTACGTTTTTGGTTTATTTTTAACTAACGCATTGGAACGCATGTACAGAATTTAGCTCAATTGAAGTAGTCAGTTACCTGGGGAACCATTAGATTTTTTTTTTATCTTATTACCAGTGGGGGGAGGCATGGGGTTCACCTCCCCCCACCCCACCCTAAAAAAATCCACATCCAAAGATGACTCTCCAGCGTAACGTTCATTATGATAACAATTCGTCAACTAAAGTTGTCACACTAAGACAAAAGTTGGTCTTACAAGTTACAACATCAAAATTGGTTAACTAGCACGACTCCCAATCAAGCATACAAGGGGTGAAGCCAGATAGCTCTGTTACTGCAGTTTGTTGACCCGGATGAGGAAGACAAAATTTTGATTAGACGACTTTACATTTTAGGGTTTAGGGTTTGTGCAGCAAAGTTGAGGAGTGCCTATTCTGGTTTTGGATCCGAGGGAAAGAAGTGCTAACTTCACAAGCAATGGAACAGTGAATCATCTCAAGTTAATGGATATATCGGGTCACATAAGTTATCTATCTAGGTTCACCTCTTCTTGTTCAGACTAACAACGTTGAGAAGAGAAGCTGGGGGAGGGTGAGGCAGAGGACAAATCTTCCTCAAAGAAACGTAGAAGAGATGAGATGTTTGGAAAAACTAATCCGGTGATCCCTGCTGGTCATGCACTAATAATACCCTGCTGGTCATGCACTAATAAGCTTACCCAGATGATATATACGAGAAAGTGTTTCGGGGGAGAAAGTGCACCTTAAGGAATACTATTCAGAGCTAATTACACTTTTGTCTGAAGGATGAAGACTTGCTTCCTTCATGGTGCCCAACTGCTGGATTACTCTCTGGTCATTCGTCTCAAACACGAAAACCAATTCCCTTATCTGAAATTTGAGACAAATTTCATTAGACTTCGATGATATGTTGCGAAATGCACACTATGTTGTTGTTTTGCATGCGTGTGCAGAGGCATTAGTGTACGCATCCATATATAGATATATATATATATAGATTGATGCATGTATGCTTGTGTGCGTGTATCTTATCGTATACTTTGGTTGATTTACCTGAATAAGACTGCCAGAAGTGAGACTTAGGCTTTGCCCTTTTTCTACTTCTGTACCATTAACA
>JAOWBN010209587.1:0-14046 GCA_028565015.1 Pinguicula moranensis | reverse complement strand
TAATCATTCATTTTTTTTTCTACCACACACCTAAACGTGTATACCCGATCCGACTAGATTCAACCCGACCCCTATCCAGTTTGCTCAAACTAAAAAAATTTGGCCCCCCCCACTTAAAATCTTGGCTCCGCCCCTGACCGTTTGGTCACTCCTAATACATGATCTTTAGCTTATTCCCACAATTCTCCCCCAACATACTTTATATGTACTCCTAAAATCTATGAATGAAAATTAAGTTTTCCAAATACCTCTTCTATATTTAACATGGTATTATAGCACGTGACAGTTTTTCAAACCGTTCTCTAAGCTTCATCATCTACCCGAACATCCGCAAGAATGCCGGATGTTCCTCAAGAAACCGACAGACAATCCACAGCGGAGACAACTACTCCGTCGGCGGATTTGCCTGCCCATATTGCTTCTCTGCCTAAACAAATCCCCCTACCAGAAAACAACCAGTATGTTCACCTGAGTATCAAGTTGCAGTATGAAAATTATGCTTTGTGGGCGCGCCTTATGAAAGTGGCAGTTGGGGTCCGTGGTCGCCTACGACATTTAACAGGCAAACCACAACCTCCGGTCGTCACATCCGATGACTATCCACTATGGGAACAAGCAGATTTATGCGTGTGCTCGTGGATCCTCGACAATATCGATCGAAACTTGGTTAACTACTTCGCCGAAGGATTTATGGCTAGGCATAGAGATCACCTACTGTAGTGGCTCTGATGCCTTTCAGACATTCGATTTAATGGTTCAGGTCAACCGCCAGCGGAAAGGAGATAGACCCTTGAGGATGTTTATACCATACTCCATCGAATTTGGCGTGATATCGATCGCCGTGAACCAAACCCGATGGTATGCACCGATGATATTGCAACATACCAGCGGATCCGGCAAGAACAACGCCTCTATCAACTTCTGACGGTAGTAAGTCCCGATTTTGATAGCATCAAGAGAGATATTTTGAAGCTCAACCATTTGCCATCCATGGAGATTACATATGCCACTCTTCGACGCGGCCCGCCGCCAGATCCTCCAGCCGCAATATTCGAGCGAGTCCTCCATATCTGGAGTCGGTAGCGGGCTCAATAGCCATGGGCAGCGGTCAGGCCTCCCCAAATTTCGGGGGAAAATCATCATCCTGCATCGGTCCTGTTGATAAAATGAAACTCTGGTGTTCCGACTGCCGAAAAACTAGACCCATCGAAAAATGCTTTAAACGAATTGGGTATCCCGATTGGTGGTATGAACTACATAAACTGTCCAAACCTGGTGCCGCTGCCACCGTCAGCCATCTTGAGAAGACAACACCGAACGGCGACGGACAGGCGACTGGTGCTACGGTTGGATTTGGAGGAATCACACGGGGGTTCGAAACCAGATGTGGTGAACCATCTGAAAACGACGGACAGGTTATGCACGATTCTCGTGCAGATCGAAATGTGGAAGGTAAATGAAAATGCATCCCTATTCTTCCGTCTTCGTCCCCGAGAAGTTCCGTGCAAATTACTGTTACGCTCCTTGATATGTTGTTATTACAAAATTGCCATTGTCCTATTATTGAGAATTTGCAGAAAGGTTCTTCGATTTCCTGCCACTCATAGAACTATCCGCGTATTTTTGCAATTTCGCCAAACCGACCCCGTACTTTTGTGCCTTCGATGAACAGACCCAATTTTTTTTTGGAAAACTGTAGCATCAGCCCGACAGTCCTAATAAAATACAGAATGACCTCCGTATTTGCCAATTCTTGCAGAATTCACCCATGACTTTCCATGATTAGCAGATTGGCCCCAGTATTGTGAATCCACATTATTTTAAGCATGGATGCTTTGATTGATTTGATCTTAACCCTCCCAATCTTCTAGATCGCTCAGTTGTGTGTAAAGTTTCAGGATCCTCAGGTTGCAAGAACTCTCAATGGCTCCTTGACTATTCACAATGACATTGCCAGTGATCTTCGTGCTCGTTCCTTTGGTCAAAAAACCCATATTCAAACAGCCAACAAGGGCCATTCAGATGTACCGGGTGCAGAAACTATTGAGCTCTCCCCGACTTTGCGATTATCTGACTGCCTTCATGTCCCAAACTTATCGTGCAAATTATTCTTCGTCAATCATCTGGACAAAGAACTTAATTCCATGGTTATGATGTTTCCCACTTTCTTTCTATTACATGAACTTTGGACGGGAAGGATTATAAGGCGTGGTACTAAATGGGACGGCTTGTACTACGTGAGTGAGGTGGCTCAACACGGGACCATTGGGCTTGTTCGCAGGACGACGGATGCACGTCTTCAGATTTGGCACCAACGATTGGGTCATCCTTTCTTAGGTTATCTTAAAGTGTTATTTTCGTCTCTTGCCAAAAATACTAGTTCTTTTTCATGTGAGACTTGTATTTTGGCCAAGAGTCATCGACATTTGTTTTCTAGTACTGATACATGTTTTCATATTATTCATTCGGATGTGTGGCGTCCGGTCCTCACTCTAGTCATGGCTTGAGTCGGTACTTTGTTCTATTTATTAATGAATTTTCCTGAATGACCTGAATTTATTTTTTAAAATCAAAGTCGGAAGTACCCGTGGTCTTCTCCACTTTTTATAAAATGATATCCACCCAATTCCCCAAAACAATCCAAATCATTCGTTTGGATAATAGGGGCGAATTTGTCAATGACTCTATGCGGACTTTCTTTTGTGATCACAGGCTGATCCACCAAACTACATGCCCTAATAGCACGCAACAATATGGTGTCACTGAGCGTAAAAATCGTATTCTCCTCAAGGTCACCCGTGCCCTTATGATTGATTCCAGAGCCCCACACTTCCTATAGCCTGAGGCTGCTGCCTCTGCGACTTACATCCTTAATCGTTTGCCCTCTCAGGCCCTCAACACGAGTACACCTATTTCCATCTTGTCCTCTCAGATCACCACCTATACTCCCCTAACCTTGCCACCATGTGTCTTTGGGTGTTATGTCTTTGTCCACAGGCCCCACAAAGACCGTAATAAACTTGATCCATATGCCTTAAAGCGTGTTTTTGTCGGGTATGAGATTCATTAGAAAGGGTATAGGTGCTAGCATCCTTCGATATCGTCGCATGTACACGACTCTGGACTGTAATTTCCTTGAACCTAAATTCTACTATTCTTCCCAACCTCGTAGTTAGGGGGAGAGTATTAGTTATCCGCTCAGTTGGTTGCTACGTCCGGAGATGACCTACCCTGGCCCACAAGAGCTTGATGTAAGAATCACCGAACTACCTCGCATGGAAACACAAGCCGTACCTGCCGAGACCCCCTGGTCGATATTTTTATGCCTAGATCTCCTCCGTTTCGATCTCCTGAGGTACGTCTTTATGATCCTGATTCTAATATTGGAGTAATGCCTCTTGATCCTATTGTTGAACAACATACAAGAGAGTCATAGACATATGTTCTACCTCCAAGGAGAAACATGGGTATCTCGGTTAAAAGATATGAGTCAGATCATGTACCAAAATCATCAAAATCCCCTTATGGCTAATCTACCTAGGGGGAGACGAACTAACCATGCCTTAGTTTTTTTTGGCATTTGTATATACTATGCAGGTACCACGAAACTTTACAGAGGCCAAAGAAAAACCGGAATGGAAACAGACTATGGAAAAAGAAATGAGAGCCTTACAAAAGAATGAAACATCGAAGAAGTGTACACCTTCATCTGGATAAAGACTTGTAGGAAGTCGGTGGGTATATGTTGTAAATCAAAACGCTGATAGAACAGTTTAATGATACAAAGCTAGGCTCATGGCAAAAGGATTCACACAGACATATGGTCTTGATTACTCTGAGACTTTTTCACTAGTCGCAAAAATTGACTTTATCAAAGAACTTTTCTCTATTGTAGAAAATCTAGAGTAGCCCCTACATCAATTTGATGTAAAAAAATGATTTCTTACATAGAGATCTCAAGGAAGAAGTATACATTGAACCACCTCCAGGGTATTCCTCAGAGTTCGAAAAGAGTCAAGCTTGTCACTTGAACAAAGCTTTATATGGTCTTAAGCAGTCACCTCGAGCCTGGTTTGGTAGATTCTCAGCAGCCATGAAAACTTATGGATATATGCAGAGTAATGCAGATCATACTTAGTTTCTAAAAAGGCATGAAAAGTTGATCACATGCCTCATCATTTATGTTGATGACATGATTATTACAGGAGTGGCACTGACGAGATCTAGCAACTCTAAGAAAACATGTTTAGAGAATTTGAAATGAAGGATCTTGGACATTTAAAATATTTCCTTGGAAATGAAGTGCTTAGATCAATCCATGGAATATTTATCTCCCAAAAGAAATATATACTTGATCTCTTGGAAGAGATAGGGATGTTGGATTGTAAGCCGGATGAGACTCCTATGTTGTTGAACCGCAAACTTCAGTTTTATAACAAGACAAGTCATGCAAACCGCGAGCAATACTAAAGATTAGTTGGCAAGTTGATATATCTTTCGCACACTAGGCCAGACATTGCCTATGCCGTATGAGTAATCAGTCAATTCATGCATCAACCACAGATAGATCATATGGAAGCAGCACAGAGAGTAGTTTGTTATCTGAAAGGTACAACAGGACATGGAATTATATTTAAGAGGTTTGGACATCTAAACATCGAGGGGTACACTGATGCTGATTGGGCCAGAAATCAAGTAGATCGAAGATTAATCGCTGGATACTTTGATGATTGGCGATAATCTCGTGACTTGGAGAACCAAGAAACATAAAGTGGCGACACTATCAAGTGCAAAAGCTAAATTCAGAAGCATAGCTAGAGGACTAACTGAAATACTTTGGTTGAAAACTTGTTACGAAACTTGGGTTTTAGGTCTAAGACCCAACACCCCTTTGGTGTGACAGTAAGGCAACAATAAGTATCTCTGGCAATCCAGTTCAGCATGATCAAATAAAGCACATCGAAGTGGATCCACACTTCATCAAAGAAAAGTTAGAAGATAATATTTTGAGTCTTCCGTTTGTATGATCTGAAGACCAACTGTCAAACATTCTGGCCAAAGCAGTCTCAGGAAAGATGTTTGACCATACATTGTGCAAGTTGGGTATCGGAGACTCGACTATCAAACTTAAGGGGGAGTATTAGTAGATTGGATAAGGTTTTGGGGAGAAAAATAAGGGATATTAAAACTGTAAAAGGAAAAGATCGTCATACATGATCTTTTCCTTATTTCCACAATTCTCCCTCAAAAAACTCTATATGTACTCCTGAAATATATGAATGAAAATTATGTTTTCTAAATACTTCTTCTATGTTTAACACCAAGGTGGTTTTTCGACTCAATTCCTGGATTTATTGCTTATCGAGACTCCAAGGGTCAGTGGCCTTCCACCGATTGTATGGAAACAAACACCTATAGGGGTTGGTGGTCAGTCACCGACGGACCCAGTTGGCCAGATCTTTTTGGTCCCCGATGTTGCCTAACCTAAGTCCTTTAAGGCGGTCATTTTATCAAATTGTTGCCAGAATTTATCTTTGTTACCTATTTCAGATGTGGAGCTTAATGTCGGGTATAATGGCAAAAAATAGGGTTGTCCTGCGGTCTTATTTTCAAAACTTGACCACCAAAGATTAGCCTCTCCTCCGGCCTTTACTTAAGTAGCAAAATTTGCTACCTCAGGTCACCCAACTATTGATGTGTTTCGGAATTATGTCTATGATAAATGGAACCTCTGGGACCAACCCATTATTAACTTGTTGGATCGTCGTATGTTGTTCCTCAAGTTCCATAATGAAGATGTTTAGTAGCTTGCATGGACTATGGATAATATGAGTATCAATGGTTCTTCCTTTTGATTATTCAAATGGCATCGCAACGTGGCCTTTAAGCGTGAGTCGCCAAAGATACCCATCTGGATTCAACTTTCACTTCTTCCCCTCGAAATTGCTATCCTTCGGCTCTAAGATAAATCACTAAGCCCCTATTTTGCGCAACCTTCTTAAAATTATAATTGGCTTATAAGCACCTTTTTTCAAAAAATAACTCCTCCTTTTTTGAAAAAAAATGCTTATAAGCCAATTATAAGCATAAGAAGGCTGCACAAAACACCCCCTAAGTCTTTGGATATGAATTTTATCAAGGCTGATCTCCCTACTCTTACACATTCTTGTGCCAGTTATGCACGTGTTCGTGTTGAGTTTGATGTCAGTAAGCCAAAACCAGATTCAATATGAATTGGATCTAATTTTCAAATGAGTTAGGAAAAATATTGTTTATGAGAAGGGTTCTAAGTATTACTTGGAATATGGTTTGCATGGTCACTTGGCGATCACGTGTAGACAACTGGGGAAGCCATTGCTTGCTAACCCTACTTCTATTTCAGCTCCTCCAGCTGGCCTGAACTGGAGGAAAAGGCCTGCTCTCCCAGCTCCGATTCCTTCTCATACTTTTGATACAACTAGGTTTGCTCTGTGGATACACCGCTGGTGGATATTGGTGGTTTGGCTAGTTTTACTCTGTATGTAGATGAGGATGGGTGGTGCACTCTGGCCTTGCCACTGCAACTGACTTGGCGCTTATCCCTACCACGAGGTTGGGATTTGCTTCCCCTAACAAGGCAACCATCCATACACCTCAGAGGATTTTGTTGCCTTGTGATGATGCAGCCTTGAACACCTCAAATTACTTTGTTGCACTTAAGGACAAAGAGGACGAAAAGGTGAATACTTTACTTACTGATCATGCGCTTGATCCCAATTTGGATTTAGCTGTTGTGGTTGCGGTCGCTCCCACGGGATCACCCCCAATTCATATGGTGTCTTCCTCCCTTGATGTTATAAATATTGAAATTATAGTCTTGAATGCTATACAAGAGCATACTTTCGATGATTTTATTGTTGTTAGGCACCCATCTAGGTGCAAATCAGATTCAGAGAAAAAACAGTTGTGAAAAATAGGAAACATGTATGGCCTCCAAAGAAGTAGAAGATGGTTGTTGCCCCATGTGTTGTTGGTTAGTGACCTAGAGCACCAATCAGTTTATGGTGCACTTGTTAGTTTCATTTATACTGAATGATGTATATCATTTTGTTCCTTGAGTTTTGTATATATATTATGGATCATTTGAGTTGAGAACTCGAATTGTGGAACTCCATGATTTAATCAAGACTCTAAATTAGTCCTTAATCTTAAGCCATTAGCAAAGGATTAATGTATGATCATGTTTCACAGATCATTGATGCGGGGTATCTATTTAATCACATGAAATATGAATGTACGGGGTACATGAGTAATGGACTTGACCAATATTGACTTGTTGAATGGATTGTGTTTGTGTCATCTGCAAAGTCATATAGTATTAATTCAGTTATCTGAGATATTCATAATTTTGGGTGATGAATGTGTATTACGTGAGGTTATTAAACTCTACTTTTAACCGAGGGGTTATAAAGGTAAGTTTTTCGAATATGCACGATTCATGATAGAAGTTATGAATAATCAAGATGATACTTTTGTCTATTTCATCTTGGATGAGATTATTAATATCCTTGGGGCCTCTTGATGCAGTAATAATTGTTACGCATGCATTTGTGATTATAGGATAGTCACATATTAACAATTATGTACTGAAGATCAAGAAAGTGATTAATGATCAAGGATAACACATTCCTACGCTTGACATTAATTATTGGATATTAACTGACGAAAGAATTAATACTAAATGAGTTTAAAGGATCACGATGTATCTGTATTAGATCGGATCATAATGTATTGCTAGATGCCGCTTATGATGTATTAATTAATGAGATTAATGTATTATCGATATGGATATGGATCCTACTAGATCGCTCCATTTGACGAACTGAAGCATAAAGAATTAATTATGCGAGACATAATTAATTTTGCGAATGGATCAAGATCGAGTCGTGATGAATTAATTAGGATTAATTAATACAATGACCCGAATACGAGAAAAAATTGGATTTTGGTGGGACCAACCTAATTTATGGCTATTGGGCTCGATTTAATCGAGCCTAGTACATGAAGGCCGGAAAATGGGCTTGAATTAATTCGAGCCCAACTTAATTAATTTGAATTGGGCCCAATAGCCATTGGCCCAATGACAAACAAAATCTAGCCGTGAAATGAGATTTGATGGTAAGAGGAAAAAAACGCAAGTTCCGTCTTCATCTTTGAGCATCTTCTCAAAAGAAATCAATCTGTACGTGAATTCGATTCCGACGCCGTGGTCGTCGGAGATTTTGAGGTCTAGCAACCTCTTCAGCTTGCCGGGGAGTGCTCACGGTGGAGAACTCCTTCTTTGGGGTTTCACGTGATTCCATGAATTCCGAATCGACAGGATCTTGCATGGGTTTTCTTCCATCTGGTGAAATTGAGGTTAGTTTGTTATCCTTAGCATCAAGAACATGAATTACATGTGTTTATGAGTTTGATTTCGTGTTTGGTTAATATTTGAAAATGTCTGAAATTTTTTGAAATCATGCCTTGAATCCCAACATGTGTCACCCCCTCCGATCTATTGATGTCAGACTTTCTCATTTGGAATGAGCGAGGAATCAGGGCTCCTTCATCGCAGTCGCATCTTCGCCAGTTCGTCAAGTGTTATACTTTATTTTTCCTTGGTGTTTTGGAACCTATGACTTCACTTTCTCAAGCTCCTTCTATTGGGCGCTATTTGACTTTTCCTCATGTTGTTTCAAATGAATCCATGGGTGTAAAGATTTGATTATTCACTCGGTCAGACACAGTATGTACCGTGGTGCTTCTCACGGAGCAATTGTTAACCTTTTGGCACTTTGGTAGGGGCTAAACACTTTATTTGTATTATTATATGCAAAATGTGATATTGTTCTGCACAGACAACTTTCGACAGATGTGACTTATTTGCTCTCATCTTCCACCCTTACTGGTCATCCTTGGTGATTTTAATATTTTGCATTATGATTCTGAAAAAGTTAGGGGGCGCTCCCTACCCCTTTTAGGCTAGGACTGAGTTTAATGACTTTATTGATAATAATTATTTATATGATTTTCCGCCACAGGGTTATCAATTTACATGGTTCTCCAAGCAACTCAATAGGTTCATCTTAGAGGGCTTAGATAGAGCCTTGGTTAACCTTGACTGGATTTCTTATTTTTCTATAGCCACTATTACAGTTTTGGAACCAGTTGCTTCAAGTGATCATGCTTCTATGCTAATCCAAAATTGTGCACAGGTTCAACCCCCTGCACCATTTCGCTTTTAACGTATGCGGTTAACTCATATTGATTTCTTATCTACTGTAGCAAGCTCTTGGAACGAGCTTGCTCCTTGCTTGAATGGCTAAGATAGCATGCAAACTTGAAAGGTTCAAGGCACATTTACGTATATTGAATAAGGAGGTTTGTGGGTACTTATTTGGGGATATGTAGGAGGTTAGATCTATGATATAGTATTTGACTACCTGTTTTACTACTGGTCATTCTCTTCAGCCAAATCTGGACCATCTTAAACGGGATTATGAGACAAGCTTAATACAAGAAGAGTTATTGCGAAAACATTAGAGTAAGGTGAAATGGCTAAAAGGGGGTGATCGTAACACAATCTCCTTTCACGCCAGGGCATGACATAAGGCTGCCAATGCACCCATTTTGAGTATCACTCTCTAAGGTGGTATGCAGACTATTGATTGATCGGGTAGAGATAGATAAATGGGTCGGGTCTTGGCGTCGCCCATCCAAAATGGAAAATGGGTCTGGTCCACCCATTTTTAAACTAGCAGCATCTGATTTTTTTTTTTTGAAAATGAGTGGGCTGGGTACGAGCTCAATTCTTTTGAGCTCACAAGTTTGACTCACACACCCATTTTATTATAAAAATTTTAAAAATTATTTTTTTAATATAAATTATTTTTTTAATATAAATTAAAATAAAAATGGGTGGGCCCGACTGGCCCTAATCCCTAAATGGGAGGGCCTGAACCCACCCATCGGGCTAGCCCGTCCCGCCCATTTGCCTACCTATACTATCAGACATTAATTCTTTTTGGGCAATCGATGTTTTTTCACCAGATGCTTTATGAGGGGGATTTTGCCTCTCCTCTTTATTCCCATGTATATCTAGTATCCACCCTACCCACACTGTAGGATACAGTAGTGGGCAACATGAAACTTCTGTATTTTATTCCACCACTGATTTCTTCAGTCGATAATCAGACATTATGCATTCCCCCCACCATTGAGAAAATGTATCACACGCTATTGGACATTGACCAAGACTATGATCCTGGCCTAGATGGATTCTCTAGTGCCTTTTATATCTCCTATTGGGATATTATTCAGGTGAACCTTCATGAGAGAACATTTTGGATTTTTGGAATGGGGGCTCTCTTCTAATTTTTTTTTATGGTGCTTCGATATTAGTGTTGCTTTCTAAATTTGTTGAGTCTTCCATATTCTCTGATTTTTGGCCAATTAGCTTACGCCAGGTCTCCTCGAAAGTTATTTCTAAGATACTTGCTAAGCGTTTGAGTTCTGTCCTTCCCGAATTATATTTGAGGCTTGGGAGGGATTGTTGGTCGTGGCATTGCTAACAATATAGCCTTAGCGCAGGAAATGACCTCTTACATGGGCAAGCCTGTGAGAGGGGGTAATATAATTTTGAAGCTTGACATGCACAAAGTTTTTGATAGGATTCAATGGTCTAACTTGCATGAGGTTCTTAGCCGTTTTGAATTTTTGGTGGACTTTGGATCTCGATGGTTTTAACTACATGAGGGATATCGTTTATTAGTTTTCATCCAATCTTTGGATGATACGTCTAGTACCATGGTTGAAATTTTGGTTCTTTTACATAGTTTGACTCTTTGCTACTCTATTGGCCTTGATTGCATTATCTTTAAATTAGATTATTTACTTCTGGTGAAATGATTCAATAAGGTCACGTCACCCCATGACTCTATCGCTCCCTATGGCATGACATCTTATCCTTGTCAATCTATTTTTTTTACTACAAGTTCGATATGTGTCGTAAAACCAATCATTGTACATACATTCTTGCTTATCTTAGAGCGGGTGGTCATTCCTCATTTTATGATACTGCTGAACCTCTCAGTCTCTCACTCCTTCTGTCTTGATGGAATTGCATACTAACCAGACGCAATTACCCTACATTCTCCTCTTATTATATGCACTAATATAGGATTTTATGCCTTTATTCGATTTGATTTGATTTGATTTGATTTATTTTGTTTTATACGATATTTTATATTTTTTTAATAGATGTCTAAAAAAAAAACTAGAAGTGACTTTTCGCATAAAACAAATAGGAGTTCATATGCATGTGTCGTTGACTTGTTACATATTCTCATTCTTCTTGTTATTCTCAACCACTTGCCCTATAAAACCCAAAATCATGTATGTAAAACAAACAAGAGTCCCATCATTTATAGAAGAAACCAGCACCACCTCCATTAACAACTCCTATTCTATTCAATTAATCTAACAAATTTGCGCAACACCAACCACTCATTTCAATCTCGCATGACGGCAGCAAAGCAGATGGAACCCAAGAAATCAATATTCAAATTTCAACAAAACGAACGCAACAATTTTATTTCGAAAGAAAAGATAAAAGAAAAAACGAAACCGCCACCACCATTTCTGCACCTCACCGCCATTATTGTGCTGATTTATGATTGGTTCTCAGCTGGACAGCACCGCCACCGCTGACCCGTCGGCGAATGAATCTCAATTCCTCGAAATTCGCCCATAATCCCTGTCAATCTCGTCCTTCCGCGGCGGAATTCACCGCAATCACCCCAAGCTTCTGCAGATTCAGCTTCACCACCGTCTCCGTAAACATCTTCGTATCATCCGCCGTATTCCCCTCCGGCACGTCGACGATGTACGATTCAAGAACAATCGTATAATCCTCTCCCCCATCCCCGTGGACTCCGTTGACCGAAGTCACCGATCGGTAATTGTTGAGCCTGTGCTCTCCGCCCATCACCCGGAAGCTGAGGATCCGGTTCTTGTCGTCGAGAATTTCGAGTCGCTCGGTGGATGTGGACGCAGGTAGGCCGGATATCACCGTCACCTCCCGGATGCTCCCTACGCCGCCGTCGCCGATCATTCTGCAACTCTTGATGAAATGCTTGTACCGCTGTGGTTTGTCGAATCTGCGCACGACCTTCCACACCGCTTCCGGCGGCGCGTGAATTCTCTGCGCCATGATCGACGTGCATGTGTTTGGGGATGCGTCGAATATGTGTTGCGTGCGTATGACGTGTTCCAACTGCGCGTATTCTTGCGTGTTGAGTCCTGGAGGGCGTTGAGTGTTGTCATCCATGGATCCGCTCGTAGAGAAGAAACCAGAGGTATCTTGTGGAGTGGCGAGAGAGCGAAAGAGTTGACAAAATAGTAAAGAGTGGGAGGTTTTGGTATTCTATGTCATGCTCAATAATTCAAAGCCAATTTTTTTTTTATGAAGATCGTGACCATTTGCAAAAAAAAATAACGTTACTTGGTCATTTTTTTTAAATGTCATATTCGGCTACTCATATCTTAATGTTCAATCATTCCGAGCGGCCAAACAATTAAGGTGTGACTAGCATAGACAGTCGAACTTTTGAGAGATCGGTTACTTGGGACATCCGAACACTTTGAACATTCAGATTCAGATCTAATTTTCTCCCATTTTCTCCTTCCTCTCCAGTGTTCGGTCATCGCCTTTGGAGATTGTAAGCGACACGGTTCGACGGCTACAGGAATTCAAACTGTGCAGCCGTTGAACAACCCCCGCCTGCCCCTGGTAAGGTTTTTTCGATCTTTTTATTTTCAATTTTTTTTCATGGGATTTATATGAATTAGGTTGTTAATCTTTGTGTATGATTTAGTGTAATTTTTAGGATTTCTTTGTTGGGTGCAAAATTATGATAGAGTTTAGGGGTTAAATTTTCAGGTTTGTTGGGTTATTTTTTCAATTTAGTTGTTAAAAATAGTTGCTACTTTATTGTTTAAAAAATAGTATTTATTATTTTATTAACTGTTCATATTAGTTTAGTAATCTTGAATCTAATTAACTCTTAAAATTACTTTATGGTTTTTTTTATAAGCCAAAAAATCATTAAAAAAAATATATTTACAGAAAAAAGAGTTTCAACCAAAGAGTACAAGCCGCTCTTGCAACTACTATCTACCATCCTAGCCAGATAAGTTATAACCACCCAAGAAATAATGAGTACACATCAGTGATCTCTATACTCCCCCGCTATGCAGGTAACCCATATCTATTATTTTATTGATTGTCAAGGGTTATAGTTGTCAACTTATCATCATCTAATGGTACACAGCTCACCTAAGAAGATTAGAGTACAGGCAGCATGTGTCTTTACTGTCAACTTATCAATCCATTTGCCGCATCTATTACTTTATTGCTTGTCAGGGGTCGTTGCTGTCAACTTATCGACCTATGGTCTGTACACAGCTCACCTATGACTTCTAGTATACGACAATGAATTGGTTCACAGCTCTGCCTACGCTCCTGAAAGCTTCCGGAGATTGAGAGTGATGTAGCCTTTAACCCATGTGTTGTCTCGAGTGTTATAAGGGGAGGACCCGAATACTCCTCTTGTTTCTTGTAACCCTCTTTAGATCATGGTTCTCTTTTCAGATTACCTGCGTGTACCTGTACCTCAAACAATCCGAAAAGATAATTTTGAACCCCAGTATTAGATATAGATGAAGCTAGCCCTGGGCAGCGGTGCGGGCGGTGCCGAAACTGTCCGTACCGCGTACCGCCCACAAAAGTTGCGGTTCCAAAATGTTTTACCGCGAACCGCCCACGAAGAGCTGTTACCGCACCGCACCGCGAAACATTGCGGTGCGGTGCGGTGTGGAACAGTGCCCGCGACTACCGCTTAAATAATTAGTAAACGGTAAACTAAACCTGTACAATTTTGAGAAAAACAGTGCAATTCTATGGCATTTTATAGATCAATAATCAAATACATCCAACACCACATACCTACGAGTTTCATCAAAATA
>JAOWBN010209576.1:0-14048 GCA_028565015.1 Pinguicula moranensis | reverse complement strand
CCCCCCCCCCCCCCCCCCCCCCCCCCCCCCCCCCCCCCCATGTTAACCCAAATTTCATAAATAAAAATAAATAAATAGAAAATTAAAGAAAAAGAAAAGTGAAAAATACAAAGATATGACTATATACAGACACTATAATCTATATAACATAGGAGACCCACTAGCTAGACTCTTTGTGGATTATATGGTACTCTGCCTTTTCTTCATACTTCCTTTCTGATATACCCAAGGCTGATCTTGTGCAAGGCTCACCTAGCGTCATCATAGATCACAAAGCAGCTCGGTATTCAAATCCTTACCAACATCTGCTCTTCAACAAATCCAAATATCATGACTGTGACATTGTCAATTCGTAGTATAGGGATCTTGGTACACAACTCGATTAAGATTGGTGAGCTATCCCTTTAATGATAGAGAGGGCTATATTCCAAAACCGCTGTCTAGCCGATCATAGACAAAGAGTATAGACTAGTACAATCTACTTTGCAATAAAGATCACATCTCAATCATAAGCCCTCACTGGATAGTAATCTTCCCCCTCGCCATACCGCCTGACAAGTATGCCTCCACCAAATAGAGTACTGAATACAATTAAAGAAAATAGTTTGAAGACAAAACACACTACTACCATATTTGTAGCCCATAATTTGGAATCATTTTCATTTTCAATTTCATCTTTGCCAAGACTTAGAGAACTTGGCAAATGTCATCAAAAGGAAGATCCCGTAGAAATGGAATTTGAGAAAGGATGTAAGGTTGTTTGATTTGCTGCACTACCTATACCAAAAAGAGGTGAAAGAGCAGTGAGATTGAACAAGAGCAATCAGAAGAAAATCAGTTTGTTGAATGAAACATTTGCCACAAACAAAGTCAGACATCCTTTTGGAAGCTTCCTTCTTAGAAGTTAAAATTGGTAGGGACATAGTCAAAGCAAGAAAATCAATAGCATCAGGTTACAGGTAGGAGGAAAATGAATGTAGAAATCTTTTCTCTAGTTCCAGTAGAACTGGAAGACATTCTGAAGGTTCTTGCTATGGTGTAGCTCAATAATCTAGCAACACTGCTTAATAGAGTCTTTGGTTTCTTCCCGCAAAGAGATGCAAGCTTGGTCTAGACCAGCCTCCCTATGATCACGGTCATATTGGTCATAAAGTGCAAATTTAATCTTGAGATGGTATAGGGTGAACACGCTTCTCATTTTCGTCGGCAAAATTTGGTAGTTGATAAAATGGACTCTGTTTATATCCTCTATAAGGTCCTCTAACCCGTAAGTTAGGTTAAGCAATGATAATGTCTGGGCATGCTAGGGAAGCAATAAAAAGCCTAATAACATCAACGTGTGCACCAAATTCCCTAAACTCATTCTAGGAGTAGCCCACTATAGGTGGTGGTGTGATGTTATAAAGGTCATTCAGGGTAGCGGGGTCTACATAGACCGCAACTTGGCGCTCATGGGCGATGATATCATCCTTTTTATCAGTGGCCAATGGGTCCAAAATTGCACTTTGAATCTTAGGGTGTAAGTTCCCTAGACGAAGGTAAAATTCGTCGAGGCCATAATGATCGCTCATGGTCATCAGAATTTGAAACTTTTCTATAATAGCAGCGAACACTTGTACTCGTGTTGTGGCTTTAAACTTTGATCTTTGCATAGCACACAAACTCGCCCCAAATAAGAGATCCTCAATGCTCGATGTTAGGGCCATGGGGAGGAGAAGTGAGAGAGCAAGAGTTCCCTCTCCCAGATATAACAGGGTCTCTTTGCATACTTGTTTCATATGCATGGTGGTACCTCCAATAAGAGACACTAGGAGTGAGGTGTAGGATGTTAAAGAAACTAAAGCATGCACAACATACAACCCATCTGCCTAACCTATGCAGTGATTAGTCGAGAAACAAAGATCAAAGTAGGAAATAAGAAACAATGCATACGTTCTAGAATCGTGCATAGATGCAAAGGAGAGATAAAACTCAAGTCCATAACCAGGAAGTCATGTAAGCATAAAGAAAACATGGATCTTATGGTGCCTAACTCCAATGTAATCAAGAAGTAAGGCCATCTCAAAAAGTAGCACAAAGTAAATCCTTCTATCATAAGGTAACATCAAAGGAAACATGAACTCAAACGAAACCCTCTTGTTCTTCTAAAGGACTATGAACCGAGAGTTGCATGCTTCATAATCAAATACCAAGAAGAGCAAAAAAATGGAGCTACATGCTAGGGAAAACAACAATGACCCCCACTGACCTAGTTTCTAGCTCGAATGCAAAGTCTTGAGAATCATAGAAACTTAGGTGGGTTGCTAATTAAATGCACTCCATCAGGTAGCAGTAACATGTAAGATGGAGGGTCCCAAATTCAACATATACCCGAGAAATGGATTTAAAGAACTTACACAATCCAAGCACATAAATCCGAAGTTAAGAGAAACAATAAATAGAAGGTACCCAAGAATTGAATAATTAGATAATCCAAGCCAAAAATCATGCATAAGATGTATTAGGAACATTTTCCAAAATTTAAGAACACCAATCAATGTGAATTTTGAATTCAAGAATACGTATGTGAATGCCACGACAGGTCAACAAACCCAATTGCTAGAAATTGTCAAATACATGTAATTCATATGCTAATCAAGCCCAAATTGTAAAATCGAAATCAAATCCATTTTTTGGGAAAATCTAAGGGTTGGGCAATTTTACCTTGATTTGGCCTTGAAATTTGAAGGAAATTTGGGGGAAAGAGTAATACCTTGTTGGATGGATAGCGCACAGCTCCTAGTAGGTGGTCAGTAATGAGCCGATTTTATATCTATGTAAAGCAAACTATGTGAGTCTGATTGACTCAATATTGATGAGGGAACACACTTTTAATATCCATTTTTCCTTCTTTTGCATTAACAACTCATGTAATGATCACTAAGAAGAAAAGAAGCTACTGACGTGATATATAATGTACAAAAACATTTTAGCCAAGGGAGCCGAAAAGGAGCATACAAAAAGTAAGGGTTTTGGGATCACTTGCTTGTGAGCTCGTGCTCAAGGGGGATTGACCTCGATTTCATTATTTTATTGTGATGAACTCAACAGTTGTCATTCGTATAATGGCTATTGCCTTAACCATGATCTAACACTTTTTGTTCTTGGGTGCAATGTAGCCCTTGGTGAACTCGAAAGAACGTAGAATATTTATCTTGTCTTAACAGTGATCTTGTGCTTGGTTTTGCTGTATTTCATTCTCATTTATGTATGTTTGGCTAGCATAGGTATATGCACAAAGTGTAGTGGGAGGCAGAGAGGTACAACCTACGCTAGGCATAACAAAAACCACATTGATTGCTATAGCATGAGAATGCCTATAGAATCGATGCTACCGTATGTAGATTCCCGTGATCAAGGTCTTTGATTTTCTTAAATGTGACAATTGAGAGGTGCTCATTTATGAACCAAAGAAAGGAATTCAGTCTCGAGAGAGGTTTATGACTAGAATAGGAAAATCTAGTAGGCACAATATTAGGAACAAAGCATGATAGGCTAACTATGAATCCACCCGAGGGCGTCATGAAGTGAATCTAAGTACAAGCAACAAAATGAAATCTTTAAACATGGCATATGAAGATTTCCAAATGTTTGATGCCCAAGACGCATTTGGTGGGAAGGACGGTGAATCCAAAAGAATCCTAGTCCCCGAAGGAGTCCTAACCTCAAAGGGAGTCCTAACCCCAGGGGGAGTCCTAACTCAACAAGGAGTTCTAACTCGATAAGGAATCATATTCCAAGAAGGAGTCCTAATCCGACAAGGAATCCTATTCCAAGATGGAGTCCTAATCCAACAAGGAATCCTAACTCTGGATAGAGTCCTAGCTCAATAAGGAGTTCTAACTTGGTAAGGAATCATATTAAAATAAGGAGTCCTAATCCAATAAGAAATCCTAGACTAATAAAGAGTTTGAGCATGATATACGGGTCAAATACAAGGATGAGATCTATGAAGTTCAAGGAGGCCTTGAATGGATCCATGAGATGTGGGATGCATCAACTACATTTGACATATTTGAGCCCCACTGCTCAAATGAGATAAATGGGCCACACGGCCCATGTAAGCCTGAAACTTGGTCCAAATACAAGCCCAAGAAGAGGGGGCCACGACCTCCAAGCCCAAATGAATCCTATGCCTTTTGGAAATGAAGATGAGACAAGATAGAGACAAAGATCCATTGGATAAGATGAAGACGAAACAAAGATAGAGAGAAGATCAACGTGGTTAATGAAATTCCCTTCCTAAAGATTATCCAAAAGATTCTTCCTCTTATCCAATTTAATTTTTTTTTTTATATAAGCTAATTTCTATTAGTAATAATAAAAGTGTACAGAATTACAAAACACAATTTTATTTTATTTTTACATCCAGTGCATTCCACTAGCCAATTCCTACCACTATGTCTTTGATATGATCTTTACTTCTATCCACCTCCTTACCTGCCCTCTAGTATAGCTTAGAGTGATCTGGTATATGGCTCCCCTAGCTTCATCGTAGATCACACAACATCTCAGCATTCAGTTCCTTATCCAAATCTTTAGATTACATTGTTACTTAATTAGCACTTATCTATACTAGTTTCTTTCATATCCAAATTAGATTATTCCCTAACTATTAGGACACTTTTCTAAGCTTTCCAGGATCCATATAGTCATGCCCGTACCTCTATATAAACGGGACAATACCCTCATTGCAATACACAATTGATTTTTGAGTTTTACGAGAGTTTGTATTCTCTTTTGGTTCTAAACCTTCTTTGATTTATCTTTTCTCTTATGAGTTAAGTGGCATCGTATTCTTAGACTTATCATTCAATTTTTAGTTGGTAATTAAATACCTTTAGGGGGTTGTTTGTGGCGTCTTTATCTTTACAAAATCTGTCACCTCCGTTGGTTAAACACAAGGTGTTATTCAAGCGTTAGAAACAACAAACTTGCCCTTTTGATCAAGTTTTTGAATCACAGAATCGGGTGCTGAGTTTTGTCAAAAGTTCAGCAGGGATTCATATCACATAAAGTGGTGAAGTGCGATCCCTCGATGTTTCCATCTACTACGTTTGTGTTAAACTTACCTTATTGCATTTTGAATGTGGCTGTTTATGCATAGTTCTTAGATTAACCAGTAGATAAAAAAAATAACATCCTTGTCACTGGTTCAAATTGTATGAAACATGTTAATGTTAGTTTTTGTTAACCACAATCATCGATGTTCGACATTTTTCTCATCATTATATTACTTGTGCGACTTGTACACTTGCAAGAGGTGAATACTACAAGTTTTTGGCGCCGTTGCTGGGGATTGTTAGCTTTAACAAGATTAACGATGCGTAAATTTTTAACTAGAATGAACCCTTTTATTATGATTTTAGTTGTTGAATTTCTTTTCTACAGGTTGTACATGAGTCTGTCTGGAGGTGAAACTGATGGTGAAGGAGATCCAAAAATTGAAAAGACATTTCAAGCCAGAATGAGAGTTCGAAGGATAGAAAGAATGCAGCGCCAAGAACAATAAGAGAACACTAGCATAGTATTGGCACCAAATCAGGATGATGCTTGATAGAATACTTTTGAAGCATGCTAATGATGCATGAATTGTTGCATTTATCTCTTCATTATGTAATGTTTTAGATAGGATTGTTGCACCCTTGTATGGTCCAAAAAATTCATCTAAATAAGGTGCATTACCCCCTAAGCAGGGTTGCAACTGTCGACCTACAAGCTTCAAAAAGAAGAAGAACAAATGCAACAACAAGAAGAAAAAAAGAGGATGAACATAAAGTGCTCATGCTTCAAAGATCAAGAGATATCTTGATCTTGCTGTGTCTTATGATCAAGAACACAAACTCAGGACCATTATCACCTATGTAATGATGATCTGAACCAAGTTGATCAAGATCAAAAGCTGCAAACAACAAAGTATAAAATCAGTTTGTAGAAAAATAAGGAAATGTAGCAGAAGAATAAAGTTGAGCCTGAAGCATTTTCCATGGACTACCATAAGTGCATCAGAGTGATTTATCATGATCTACCTGAAGGCAAACATTCACATGCAAATTAGGCACACAATGAAGCTTTGATACATGTATTTCATCAAACCATAAGATCAAAAAAAAAGGGAAGTGTTGAACTCAACCAGCCTGCAAAGCTGTCAAAATTCTATTTTGACACTTTTGTTGTTTTGTTGGAGATTACGATTTTCTGTCTAAGTCTTCAAGTGTTTCCTTGCACGTGCTGCTCTATAACTTACAAACAGAGACATACATGCCATATCCAAGAGAAATCAAGAGGAATATTTGGTCAAAAACAGACAGCAAACAGCTCCCACAGCATCCCTACTTTCATGGGATTTGTTACCATCTTATCTTATCTGTTTTTTAGTAAGCTTGTTGTGTATAAAATAAGGGGTGATAATGGTATAAGAAGAGGTGGTAGAGGAGGTCGAGCTAAGGACGGAAAAATATTGTACTTTTCCTTCAGAAAAATCAGAAATACAAAGTGCAAAATGTTTGCACCAAGGTGGAGTAGTTTTGTTCCGTGATGCATCTTGCTGAAACTTTGCTGATTCTCCCAGCTATGCTTAACTAGATTAATCATTATTCTGCTGATATACATGTCCTAGGACTTCCTAAACAATTGGTAAGGCGTAAGTTACAAAAAAAGAACAAGACAATGGTATTAATTTTCAGTTTGTAGATACACTTGTGCATGTTTTTTTGTTTTTTTTTTAGATTGGCCATCCAAACGGATAAAAAAAATGAACCAACAGCTAGTAGGGACTTAGATGTACGGTTAGTTCATTTAAGATTTAACTGATAGAAAATTCTTCAATCAAAGAGGAGGTTAGTCTATTTCTTTAAAGGATCAGCTAAAAATCATATGTGTAAAGGAAGGGGATTCGGTTACAACTCTTAGATTTACACACTTAATGAGGTTTTGTTGATCTTAATATGACTCTGATTATGGAGTGAATGTGTTAACTACCTAGTTCAGAGGCTAAGACTGCAAGAAGAGGAGCAGTAGTTTAAAAATCACACATTAAGTACCATTGAAAAACATGTAAGTGCATCAAGGATCCAGTTTGTTTAATGGCATGTTCTCGTGGATTTAAGGTCAGCAAAAGTGTGTTCCTCCCTTCATATTTTATCTAGATTTCATTTTCGCTTCATTGGTTATAGTTTCAGTAATTAATTGTAATAAAATTCCCCCATCAGTTAAGTGTATTGACAGTAATAAAAGCAAATCAGAGGCAGTGTAAAATGCATCACTTTTCCCTGTGGATTCGATCCTGAGCTCTCAACTTGCTATCCCTTAGCATGTGTAGTATAATTTAGGATACTTTTGAGGCAGTTTTCCAGCCACGACACTGAAGAAAACAACCATCAATGTTCCCACGGAAGAGTTTGCCTTGCCTCATGCAGAGGAAGTGGTTCCCTCCATAAGGAGACTAGCCATACAAACCAACAATTTTGAGCTAATATCGGCTACAATTCAACTGCTTATGCAGCATTCTATAAATGGAGGAGGAGCAACAGAGGATCCCAATTCACATGTCAGTGCATTTGTGGAAATATGTGACACACTGAAGTACTCAAATGTTACTTTGTATGAAGCATGGAAAAGACTTAAAGATTTGCTAAGAAGATGCCCAAATCATGGTCTACTACACTAGAGGCAGATACAAGCTTTTTATAATGGTCTAGAAAGCACAACAATGAGAGACACAATTGCCAATGACACCTTTATTGGAGGTGATGGCCTAAAACTGTTACAGATGGCCTATAGAAAGAGATAATAATAGGAGAGTAGGAGGAAAATAGGAGATAGACAAAGTGGATTCCTTGACAGCCGCTATGGAAACTATGAGCTCCCTTTGAAACATTCATGAACCCAGGAATGCCTCCACGACCAGTAATGGTTGTGAAACAAATGTCTTGTGAATCATATGGAGGACCTCTTTCTCAAGAGCAATGCCACAAAGTGTCAGCAATCGACAACATCCTGATGGAGCAGCTGAACTTTGTATCAAACCATCCCAGATATCCAAACTTCAACACAAGGAAGAATGACCATCCCAATTTCTCATGGAGTAACAACCAGCATGTGTTGAACCCTTCTGGTCAAGCTCCTTTTCAAGGAACAAGACCTTTGACGATAATATGAAGATTATCAAGGACATGGTGGGAGATATAACATCTCAACCTTATCAAGAGAAGGAAAGCCAACTAGCCTTGGACTCTGAGAGGGGTACCAACACGGGGATAGGGAACACATATGTTATAAAGATGCATCACAAGGTCAGGATACATGACCAATCTCCTAAGGAAGTATTAGCCTATTTAGAATATATACAACTATCTTCTCCTACGGAAAAAGAGCCAGATCCTCGATTCAACCCCAAACCTTCCAATTTCCCTCTGCTTGAATCTGCCACATATATGAATGATCAAGGGCACCCTACAATTACCCCTGCTGCTAAGAAGACTATGTCTATACCAATTAGGGAAAAAAAAAAGGTCCTGACCCCAGGACAAGAAGCAAAACAAGGAATGAACCCAACTAAATACAGAGATCAGGACGTACTTAACGAGTGGATTGATACTTTAACCCCCCATCATTCATCAAACATAGTAGAGACACCCGAGGAAGTTCAAATAGAACAATCTGCAGATAAAACCAGAGCAGAGGCTAATGCAATAATAGCTCTTGGCCAGGAAGTAGGATTATACTATGGAACCACATATGAGGAAACATGTCAAATGCTGATGGAGATGCAAGACAATAGTTCAAAGGTCGTAGAGTGTTTATAGTTGAGATGGACAAAACAAAGAGGAAAGATTTTACTAAATGAAGGTTATAACCTACAATGTAAAAGGCTTGTGTAGACCGGGAAGAAGAAAAAGAGTCCAAGCTCTCATTCTGAAATAGGAACCTTACTTTATAAGCCTTCAAGAAACGAAGAAATATACCTAGACAAACAACTTTGTGAACAACTGTGGACTAACACAGAATTTTATTGGATCTATCAAGGAGCAAGTGGACAAGCAGGATGACTACTCTGCATATGGAGTAGTAAGAAGTTTACTAGAATAAAGGTCCTATCTGGAGCAAACATAGTGGGAGTAATAGGTATCTCAAAGAATGATACCATTCTGTCAGATATACTGAACATCTATGGCCCAAGAGATCTCCCTATAAAACATGCTTAGTGGGATGAAATACTGAGAATCTATGATAATAAACTGAAGGAAAAATGGTGTCTGATTGGTGATTTCAATGTTGTTCTGTAAGAGGATCAACGAAGAGGATCTGCACTCAACTCAAAATCTCAAGAAACCTCATTATTCAGAGCCTTCACAAAGGAAATGAAACTACATGACTTAAAGATGGAAAGAAGGAAATTTACATGGTACCTTAAGTCTTTTAAGGCTATATGTCAGCTGGATAGGTTCTTAGTGAATGATTCATGGTTGGGTAAGGATGTTGCATCAATACAATCAGGCTTGGATAGAGATGTTTCGTACCACTGTCCAGTGGCACTCTGCAGCAAAACCAAGGACAGAGGTCCTAAGCCTCTAAGATTTTTGGATTGTTGGTTGGATGGTCCAGATTATAATTTTATGGTTGAACAAGTATGGAACTCTTCAGATGTTATGGGCTATGCTAGCTTCAAGATCAAAACCAAAATCAAAAATACTAAAGCAAGCTATTAAAAACTAGAATCAACAAGTACCAAGAAATCTAATGGCTAAAAGAAAAAGGCTCTTATCCCTCCTTGCAACTAAAGAACTGGAAGCTAAACAAAATCACTTACTGTACTTTAATGATACTTATCAAAATGCTCTGGTAAGTCTCATATACGAATTGGAGAACATCACAAAGCAACTGGACATCATATTATATCATAAGTCAAAGATAAACAGGATAAAGTTAGGGGATGCTAACATAGTTTATTTCCATATATGGCTTAATAGGAACAAAAGGAAGAACATTATAAATGGTAAGCAGGAGAGTGGCATCTGGTTGGATGAATCATAGACAATAAAAAATTGTTTCATATTACAGTTCAAGAAAATGTATTCGAAAACCATATGGAATAGACCTCGGCTCCTCAATACAACCTTCAGTAGACTCTCAAGATCAGCTAAGGAATTCTTGATCAGACCCTTTGTAGAGTAGGAAATCATGGAAGCTATTAATGAATGCGATAGTAATAAAAGTCCGGGCCTTGATGGGCTAGATTTCAAATTATCAAGCACTTCTCAGCAATGTCAAAACCGAACATTTTTCGGTTGCTTATGGAATTCTACAGGAATTGTAAGTTATCAAAAGGTAGTAATGCTACCCATATCTCCCTCATAGCCAAAATCTACTCTCCCTTGACACCATATGATTATACGTCAATCACATTAATTGGGGCTATGCTTAAGATAATTGCCAATGTTCTAGCTTGCATAATCTCTTATGTGATGGAGGAAATAATCTTTTGAACTCAGATGACCTTCTTGAAGGGGAGAAAAATCCTTGATTGTGTATTGATTACTAATGAGGCTATTGATGAATTAAATAATTTGTACACAATTTCTCTTCAAAGATGATTTTGAAAAAGTTTTAGATATGATAAATTGGCAATATCTTCAGGATGTAATGGTTTGGATGGACTTCCCTAAAAGTTGGATATGGTGGATAAAACAATTGCTTAAAACAACTTCCACTTCAGTCCTTATAAATAAGAGTTCCACTAAGGAGTTATACCCTATGAGAGGACTAAAACAAGGTGATCTGCTATCACCATTTCTTTACCATATAGCAGCTAAAGGTTTCTACATCATGATCAGAAAGGCCACAGAGCTTGGCAGATTTCAGGGAGTTAAAATTGGTGCGGATAGGATTCATCTATCACATTTACAGTTTGCGGATGATACCCTTTTCTTTGGGCAAGGATCCTTTACTTCAATACAATCTCTCAAGGCCATTATACTAAATTTTGAGCTAGCATCTGGTCTCATAATTAATTTCAGGAAAAGCAATTTGATAGGTGTTAATCTGACACAAGAAATGGTAGAAGACATGCCTACCTACCTTGGTTGTAGAACTAGCTCACTCCCTATGACTTACTTGGGACTTCTTGTGGGAGATTCTTCCAAAAAGCAGAAAACTTGGTCCCCTGTCTTGAAAAAAATTACTACATCCCTTAGCCTTTTGAATCATAAATTTCTCTAAGTGAGAGGTAAATTGACAATTATCAACTCCGTCCTTTTAGCTATACCAACCCATTACTTTGGCTTCTTCAAGTCACCATCCTCAGTTCTGAAAAAACTAACACAGTGCCAGAGTACTTTTTTGTGGGGTAGTAATAAGGATCGTAAGAGGGTGAACTGGTGATGGCAGCATTTGTGCTCATGATAACAATGCATAAATTGATGCGATTCTTCTAATAATTTGCAGTGTTTAAGCCGTAATCATTCCCGCCTTGTGTGATCCGTGGATTAAGCTAAAAATAACACATTACCCACTATTCAAGGCTGCTACAATCAGACTATCAGGAAACTCACAAAGGTAATCAAGTAACTCAACAGACTGCTCATTGTAGTGCTTCTACCCCAATGTGTTGCAAAGTCTAAAATCTTGCTAATCTTGTTGATTTCATCCTGCTGCTACTCAAGTTCAGGTCCTATATCATCCCAAAACTTCATGAAGATACTGAGTTTGTGTAGCCAAAAGCAATCAAATGCAGCAAAACATCAAGATCGCCAAGAAGAGGCAAGGAGCAGAAGCTGATTTTCTATCATTTTCAAGAAGCTGCCATGACTGTTTTCAGAGTAAATGAACCTGTTCTACTGAAATAAAACGACCAAAACACATCTCAAGTACCTACTGAAGCTCTGAAGCACCAATAACAGCAGCCTGAAAGTCCATAAATGAAGCAAGAAGCGAAGTACTTAGCATGTTCCAAATCTGGCAGATTTTCCAATTCTGTCCAAATTTGGAAACCCTACTAAGATCAGGAGTTTTCCACGAGTTATAGACATCCCTTTGCACTGGCTGATGTCTATTTTAAGGATGAAAAAGTTGAGGCAAAAATCCAGGAAGAGATAGACACAAAATCTGCAGAAAATCAATCCAAGAAAAAGTCCAAGATGCTGGATGCATAAGGAAGTTTCCTAAAAAATAGGGATTCGCTTTCCTCTTTACCCACTGATCTAAATCTATTTTTTGGGACAAATCCTTATATATTAGGAGACTACTACAAGTTGAGAATACACACAAAGAGGCTGGGAGGAAAGTTCATCAGAGAATTCGAGCAAAAATAACACTTTGGCTCTGCACTGCTCTGTGAAACTAGTTTTTGTAACCAATGTTTTACTTTTAGATTATGTTGAATTCTTATGTTATGAGTAGATAAATTTTTTACAGTCTTCTATTGATCTACATGTCTTGAGACTGCTAAACGAATTGGTTAGGTGTAGGTCCAAAAACAAGATATTGGTATTGATTTTAAGTTTGTTGATAAACTTGTGCATGTTTCTGTTTTTATTGCTTTAGATTGTCCATCTAAATTAATAAGGACTGAACCAACAACTAGTAGGGACTTAGGGTTGTGGTTAGTTCATCTAAGCCTTATCTGATAGCAGCTTCTTCAATCAAATATGGTGATTAGTCTGTTTCTTTGAAGAAGTAACAAAAAAATCATATGTGTTGAGGAAGGATGATTCGGTTAGACTCTTAGAATCACACACTTAATGAAGTTTCAATGACCTTAATGCGGTTTTGACTATATATTTAGTGTGTAAACTACCTGGATAAGGAGTTAGGTCTGGGTTTTAGGGTTTGAGAAGCAGTGGCTTAAAACATCACACATTTAGTACGACTAAAAACAAAGGAAAGCATCTAGGATCCAGTTTGTTTGATAGCATGTTCTCATGAATGAAAGATCAACAGAAGTTTGTTTTCTCCATATAGTTTCTTATAGACTCTATTTGTGATTTTTCTAGTGCTTTTGGTATCTGTTTGCAACCATTTCCCCATTTAAATTTGAGTTACAGCAACAAAACTAGTGCTACACTGAGAAGCACACACATCCTTTTTTTCTGTGCATTCGACCCTTTATTTACTGCTAGCTACTTATTAGCTTGTATGTATGGATTCAAGATTACCTTGAGCTAATTTTCCAGCTACGACAATTTGAAAAGTAGCCATCAAGTTTGTGCCACTGTCGGGGGAAAGGCAATTGTGTTTTGTGCTACTTTGGTCTAGTTTCTATTTTTGAGTGCATTTACTTACTGTTTTCTTTGATTTTTTTTTTCTATTGTGGTTGGCTGTCTTATGCACATCCTGTCACCTACTAATAGTTTTCCCTTTGTTAGTGAGTCAAAAAGGTTATTTCACAGGAGAAGGAGGCAAGTATCTGCACAAACATCACAAGTGTTGGCAGACAATTCATTCGAGTCCAGTTCTGATCCTGTAGAAGATTTGGCTAATTTTGAGCAAGAAATGGCACAACCTGATCAGCAAACATTGAAGCAAATGACTAGTCCTAACTATTCTCAACGAAGAACAGCAGTGCAGTATCCAGAAACTCCTGCAGGAATGTCCTTTGAGATGAAGTCTATACTTATACATCAACTGTCATCTTTCACTGGTTTGGCTGTAGAAAATCCTATCAGGCATCTGTCTAAATTTCATGCCATCTGCACAAGCATGCAACCTAGATGAGTGATGGAAGATGTATAAAAGGTAAGAGCCTTCCCATTTTCCTTAAAGGGCAATGCAAAATAATGGTTTTACTATCTTCATCCCAACACCATCACCACTTGGATGCAGCTGAAGAAACTATTTCAAGAGTAGTATTTTCCTACTACCAAACAGAGCAAATTGAAAGGAGAGATCAGCAATGCTGAGTAGGCTTTTGAAGAATCCCTTGATGAATACAGAAATAGATTTAATCGCTTAGGCCCTGTTTTGCGCAGACCATCTTCTACTTCTTAAACTACTTCTTCTACTACTTCTTC